>JAMXBD010002326.1:0-210758 GCA_024138025.1 Combretum micranthum | reverse complement strand
AAGCAAACAAAAGATGAATTTTTATCCATCAAGAAAAATATACAAAACAAATATGTAAAGAAGTTTGGTTTTGAGAATGTAAAGGAGCTGCAACTCAATGACACACTACAAGGTTAGATCTTGATCCTAAGGAAAAAAGGTAAATGAAAAGTTATATAAAGCTTAATGGTTCTTTATTATATCTTACAGCTTCTAGACCTGTATATTGTTTGCTGTATGCTTATTGCTAGATTTCAAAGTGCACCTACTGAAATTACATTTAAAAACAGTTAAAAGAATCTTTAAGTACATTTCTTGTACATCTAAGATAGGCATTTGGTTTCCAAAGAATAAAAATTTTGAATTACTAGATATTCAGATGCAGATTATGCAGGATGTAAAGTAGATAGAAAAAGTACTTCAGTACATGTCAATTTTTAGGAGATAAATTAATATCTTGGTCTTCAAAGAAACAAAATTCTGTAGCTCTTTCAACAGCTGAGGCAGAATATATTTCAATTGAAATTGCTGCTCAAATCTTATGGATAAAACAACAATTGAATGATTATGGAAATTATTTGCAAAAATGTACCAATAAAATTGATAATACTAGTGCAATTAATTTAACCAAAATCCAGTTCAACATTTCAGAACAAAACATATTGAAATAAGACATCTTTCATAAGGGATCATGTAAATATTGGCAATATTAGTATTAATTTTGTCTCTACAGAAAGACAATTAGCTGACATTTTTACAAAACCCCTTGAAAAATCTCGATTTGAATTTATTCGTAATGAAATAGGAAATATGTAATCCTTTGTAATTTCTGATATTTATTTTGCATTAATTGCTTGATCAGAAATTTCATTAGATTCATTTCTTAACTCAAGTAGTCTCAATTACAAGATTCTTTTGTTGGAAAAATAAATTTGTAGTTAAGAGGATTACACGATTAAAGAGGATGAATAAAAGATATTTTGTTTTCTGTTGGAAATCTAAACAGAATTAATAACTATCTTGTGCATCGTGCAATTTTTAATCATCGATTCTTTCTCTCTCCTTCCTTTTCAAAATTTAACTTTCTCTCTCAATCTGCAAAATCCTTTCGTGTGTTGTTCAAACCCTCACGTTTATCCTTCAACATATGGCTCCAAGAAAATCTTCCCGAATTCAATCCAAGGGTTTCAAAATCTAAAACCATCTAAAACCCCCCGTTGAAATCTCTGTGGATTCTGACTCTCAACACAGTTCGAAATCATCTAAGAGTGTTCATGTTGAAACAACACCAAAGGCAACCGCGATAAAGTCTAAAACATCTCAAGATCCTTTCTTTGGCAAAGGATTCTGAAAGAAGAAGTGACTGAGGAAAAGAGTTCATCTGAGGAACTCGCTTCTGAATCCACTAAGGAAAAGGAAGTTGATAACGAAAGTAGTTCAGAATCGGATGCTGAATCAGAAGCTGATTCAGACGCAAAATCAAGAGTGCGAAAGCAAGCTCTGAATCTACCTCACACCCTCTCCGTCTTTTCAGAAAAAGAAAGGTGATCCTAAGAAGGTATCAAAAAGGGAAATAAACAGAAGGAGGAAACCCTAAAACATGTCAGGTTGGTTAAATCCAAAATCCACCCTTGTTCTTTTATCGATTTCCAATTCTTGAAAAGAAAGGTTTTTATGCTAGTTTTTGGCTAGACAGAATAGGAGCTAAATGGGTTGTGTGATTTTCGCATATATTTTGGAGAATTAGTTAAAATTTAACAAGAATCTGAAATTTGAAATGAGACTTTGTTGATCTCGAAGGTTGAGGAAAAAGGCTCGTAGTCAATAGAAAGATGCCGATTGTTGTTTAGGTCTGTTAGATCATGGGATGATCACGAGCTGATAACCTTAGGTAGAAATGAATCTATGCAACTGTTAAATGATGGCATTGGAAATTTCATGCCAAAGATATTTTCATTTCTGAATTTGAGTTGTTGATAAGGTTGCTGCATAAAATTGTTATCGAGTGTATTTACCAAAGAAAGGAAGTCCTACTTCCATTTCTAAAGAGGAGGCAATCATTGTTCTGGGATGAAGTTGCAAAAACAACTAGACTTGCCTGTACGATTATCTTACGGCACATGTGAGAAATAAAAAGCACATGATTTATGGAAACATAATCATGAAAATTTTGCAAAAACATCATGTGAAGATGCCTAAGCATGTTCGTAGTCCTCAAATAATGAAGAAGATTGTGATAAAGTGATTAAGCACATGAGTATTTCGATAAAGGAGAAATTTTGGTATAGC
The DNA here is from genome assembly GCA_024138025.1 of Combretum micranthum. NCBI lineage: Eukaryota > Viridiplantae > Streptophyta > Magnoliopsida > Myrtales > Combretaceae > Combretum > Combretum micranthum. The sequence continues at coordinate 208,490 of JAMXBD010002326.1, read as the reverse complement.
ATTGATGGAGCTTTCTATGTTCATCCGAAGAATCGCAAGAGAGAATTGACTCTCAAAAGAATCTTGGACAATAGAAAAAGAGGATCCACATGGTGTTGAAACATCAAAGAAGAGGAAATGATAAGGATGCCAAAGAAAAGGAAGGCTCCTGTTGCAGCTAAGACATTCCTGTTGACCCTACTCCTGAACAACAAGCTGCGGTTTCTCTCCTATCCATCCCTCAACAATCCCCTGCTGACAACAAACTGATTTTTCACTATCTCCAACTCCAACTCCTGCTAAATTTCTGGCAGGAAGAAATCTCTGGCAAGGAAGAAGACATCTAGAAAGAAATAGAGTCCTTTATTTTTTAACAGACAATTTCTCTTAGCGAATTTTCTATATTTTGTTTTCGGTTTGTAATGAAAATATTTTTCTCTTTTGGATATTTTTGTGATATTTTCTGTTATGCTGAATCTCTCTATTTCCTTGACTTGAATGAATTTTATATGCATAAATTCAGGGGGAGTTATTTTTTTATTCTGATAACAAAAGGGGGAGAAGATATATGATGAAAAACAAATCTTAAGATATCAATATAGTTTGTGCAATATGCTTATGATATGAGATTTGATTATATTTGTGAGTTAGTGATTGATCCGTATGTATGAGTTTTGGTTAAATCTGATATGTTTTTGATATATGATTTATATTGTTTTTAATCATAAGGTTTTGTTATCTTCAAAAGGGGAGAATGTTGGAATCTCTCATAATATTTTGATGATAACAAAAAGGAGTAAAAGTCTTTTTAACAAATAAATAAAGTATAGCAATCAAAACCAAAACCAAAACCAAAACCAAAATATTTCATGATTGAACTAATCATCAGATTTTTTAGAAATTGTTTCAGAAGGTAGTTCAGAGTCATTTTCAGAAGGTATTTCAGATTCATTTTCAGAAGGAAGATCAGAAACTAAATCTGTTCCAGAACAGAAGATGCACAGAAGTGCGAATTTATTTATATTTATCAAGGCCTGACTCCACGAAATGAATATATTTGGGTAGTATATTCATTTTGTTCCACTAAAGTTGGATAAAATATCCAAGGGGATTTATTTCATCAATTTTATTATAAGTTACGTCTATTTAATTTTCTTGAGGAAGAAGATCGTCAGATTTTTATGTTTCACGTGGTCAGCAAATTCCTAAAGATAAGGGATATATTTTACCAAGTTCATGTTGGTTCAAATTTTCGAAACGAAGATCTTTTAAAGCTTATCTTCAAGGATAAAGGATATCACTATTTTTATGGGATAGTTTGTTGAAGTATTTATCCAAATTGTTATGGATAAACATATCAAGATATATGAGACATTATCAGATGACAGCATCAACGAAATTTGGATAAAGCTAAGAAGATTATTCGGGATTGATCATACACGTAACAGACACTTCAAAGGAGGGAATTTGCCAAGTCAAATATTTTCAATTTGAGAAGAATTCGAATTGTTTTGAACGACTTCTTTGCTAGCCGTTGAGATAAAACAATATATATAGGAAGCACAACAACAAGGAAGATATGATGAGAAGAACGAATCTTGCTCTAACTCTCTGTTGAAAGAAAAAGTCTTCGAGTGCATTTCTCTCAAAAGTCCTTGCGTTACAAAGTGTTCACAATATTTTTGTTCGAAAGATAGGATATTTATTGTATTTCCTTGATTGAGTATCATTCAATTTTTTTTAGTGAGGTTGAGTGTTGCAAGTTATCTGTTAGACCAATTGTGTGTTATAGGATAACCGTGAGAATTGGGACAGAGTGTATTGTAGCCAAGAGGATTGGCAAGACAAGCTTGTAACTTTTGATTTTGGATATAGTGGAACAAACCGGTGTGGAATACCGGGTCCCCAACGTGGAGTTGGAAGAGAGGACTGACGCTCGAGGCGGAACCTCTATAAATCGATTTGCATTTTTCTCTACCCTACTCTTTTTATTTTCGTGCAATTTATATTGAAGTATTTGATAAACTGTCACGTTTCAGAACCTGTTTCAGAGAGTACTTCAGAGAGTTGTCTGTATTCCGCATAAAATTAAATTTGATCTGTTTTGAATTAAAATAGATATACAAGTGTGATTATCAGCTGTGATTAGTTTCTAAACAGCAAGTTTAATTAATTCTAAGTTTAATAAAGTAATCAAAAGGAAGTGAATTGAAAATTTCGAAAAGAATTTATTTTTGTGAAAAAGCAATTCACCCCCCCTCTTGCTTACATTATTGGGACCAACAATTGGTATCAGAGCTTGCCTCAATTATTATTGAGTGATCCAAGTATCATGGCTGAAACAAATATTGCAGTGAATAGAGCACCTTATTTTAATGGTTCTAATTATCCTTATTGGAAAATGCGTATGGAGACTTACATCAAGGCTAATGATTTTGACTCATGGCAGGTGATTACAGTTGGAGACTATCAAGTGAACGTGACTGCTGAAGCACAATTAACTCAAGATCAAAGAGAGCAATAGAGAAGAACAACAAGGCTAAGAACCTTCTTCTAACTACTATCTCACCATCTGAATTCTATTTAATTTCATCTTGCATTACTGCTAAGCAAGTATGGGATACACTTAGTGAGACCTATGAAGGAACGAGAACAATTAAAGATACTAAAATCAATGCTCTCTTGCAAAGATATGAATTGTTCAAATTCAAACCTGAAGAGAAAATTAAAGATGCTTTTGATAGATTTGTTTCTATAACTAACGAGCTAGCTTCTCTTGGAAAGAAGATAGAGGAAGCTGATCTTGTCAGGAAAATACTAAGGATCTTACCTATAGCTTGGGATGCAAAGAAAACGGCCATTGAAGAAGCAAATGATCTCAGCGCTTTAACCTTAAGTCAACTCAAGGAGAAACTGATGGCGTATCAATCTCACATAGATGCTACTGAAGAAGCAGAAGGAAGCAAGAAAGCCATTGCTTTTAAAGCAAAGGAAGTTCATGCGGATGCATCAGATTCAGAGACCAGTAGCAATGATAGTGATGACATCAACTTGTTGGCTAAAAGAATTGGCAAAATTCTGAGAAGAAAGCAAGGTAAGAAATTTACTAAAAAATTCGAAACTAAGAGATATGATGCAGGTAAATTCTTCAAGGACAAAGACAAGAAAAAGGAGATGAAAGAAGAGAAGAAACAAGAAATTATTTGTTATGAATGCAAGAAGCCTGGTCACATTAAATACGAGTGTCCATCACTGATTAAGAAAATTGAGAAGTTCAAAAAGAGAAACAAAGCCTTGATGGCGACGTGGAGTGACCTTGACGAATCAGAGACAGATTCAGAGGATAACTCAGAGGATGAAAAGGATGATTCAAACATATGCTTAATGGCACAATCTGAGGTAAATTCAGAACTTGATTATGTTTCTGATGAGGATGTAATGATTGAAATGCAAAACTTATTGAAATCATTGAAAAAGGCACATGTTAAAATAAATAAACTTGATTCTGAAGTTAAATCTCTCAAAAATGAAAAGGAAGTTGTTATTCAAACAAATAGGTTACTTATGGATGAAAACGACATATTGAAACATGATAATGAAAAATTACATGTGAAAGTGAATAAATTCATGAGAGAGAATAGTATACTAAAAGAAGAGACTAAAGAACTTAACAGAAGAATAGGAGACTTATCTCAATCACTAAAGAATACGTTCAGTAAGTTCAATGAGAGTGACAAAAAGTTAAATATGTTGATTTCCTCTCAAAGAACTGATAAAATAAAATATGGCTTAGGATTTGAACAAGGTAGCAGTAGTAAGAATGTTCAAAAAACTGTATTTGTTAAAGGAAAAGAATCCTTATTTAAGGAAACATCTACAGTTAACAACACTGTAACAAAGAAAAAATCTGACAGTCCAGTCAGAGGGTATTTCAAGGGTATATCAGAAGGTACCCAGATCAGAACAGAAACTTTACAAGAAGAGGGCAAGTGAAGGAACAGGTAAGAGGATATTCTAGAAAATATCCACATCAGTTCCAGAACAGGAACAATAGATATGGGAATAGTTATTCTTATGCTTGTTATTTTTGTAATAAAATTGGCCATATTGAGAAGTTTTGTTTCTACAAGAAAAACAAGCTCATGAAACAACAAGTTATAACTTTGAAAAGAAGAGCTTGAATTTCAAAGGACCCAAACTTGTTTGGGTTCCTAAGAAGGTTTAACCCTTTGTTGATACATGTAGGAACAAGAAGCAAAGCTTAAAGGAAAATGGTATCTCGACAGTGGGTGTTCGGGACATATGACTGGAGATGCTTCTTTGTTCACAAGTATTAATTGGAAAGAAAGAGGATATGTTAAGTTTGGTGACAATAGTAAAGGTAAAATAGTGGCAACAGGTACTATTGGTCTATCTCCTCATACAATTGAAAATGTTTCTCTTGTTGTTGGATTAAAACATAATTTATTAAGTATAAGTCAATTATGTGACAAGGGTTACAAAATGATTTTCGAACATGATAAATGTTATGCTTATGACAAGAATGGAACAAAACTATTTGAAGGATATAGAAACAAGAATGTTTATTTAGTCAAACCTTCAAATGTAACTTTCGAAAAATGTTTCTTTGCTATGTCTGAAAATATAAAAATGGCATAGAAGACTTGGTCATGTTAATTTCAATCAACTCGAAAAACTATCCAAGAAGAAAATTATTTTTGGCTTACCAAGAATAAATATAAAACAAGACATTAAATGTGAAACATGTATGAAAAATAAAATGGTTTCGTCACCTCATAAAAGCAAGAATGTAATCTCTACTAAAAGACCATTGGAATTGTTGCATTTAGATTTATTTGGTCCAACAAGAACTTTAAGTCTTGGTGGATGTCGTTTTGGTCTTGTAATTGTTGATGATTATTCTAGATATACATGGGTGTTTTTCTTAAAACAGAAGAATAACACATTTGAAGTATTTGAAAGATTTGCTAAGCAAATTCAAAATGAAAAAGGAATGTCCATAATAAGTTTAAGAACCGATCATGGAAGAGAGTTTGACAATGCTTTATTCATAAATTTTTGCGATGAAAATGGTATAGCTCATAATTTTTCCGCTCCTTATACTCCTCAACAAAACGGGGTTGTAGAAAGGAAGAATAGAACTCTTCAAGAAATGACAAGAACTTTGTTAAATGAAAACAAAGTAGCTGAGTTTTTATGGGCAGAGGCTGTATCAACAGCATGTTACATAATAAATAGAGTGTATCTAAGACCATTAACTTCAAAAACATCATATGAGTTGTTTAAAGGAAGAAAACCTACTGTATCTTATTTTCATGCTTTTGGATCTAAGTGTTATGTGTTGAAAAACAATCTAAATATGGGAAAATTTGATGAAAGATCCGAAGAATGTTTATTTGTAGGATATTCCTTGAACAGTAGAGCTTATCGTGTTTTTAACTTAAAAACAAGAATAATCGAAGAAACTATAAATGTAAAATTTATTGAGAAAATTGAGGATGATGATTTTGATGATGAAGAGAGTGAAGAATTAGTTAAAAAGGAGGATATTAGTTCTCAAGCAAAAGATGAGCAGAATTCTGAAACATCAGAAGAAGTTGCTCCTCAAAATGATACAGAAACTGAGTCAGAAGAAAACTCAGAAACTCCTTCAGAAGCTATTTCAGAAGGTATTTCAGAAAGTAGCAGAAACTGGAGGTATGTATCTGCACATCCATCTGAGCAAATTATTGGTGATTTAAATACAGGAGTAAGAACTAGAAGTAGTTTACAAGAATTTGAAAGTCATTTTGCTTTAATATCAGAAATTGAACCTAGTAATATTGATGAAGCATTAAATGATAATAATTGGATTGAAGCAATGCAAGAAGAACTCAATCAATTCCAAAGAAATCAAGTATGGAATTTAGTACCGTGTCCTAAGGATAAATCAATAATAGGCACCAAATGGGTATTTAAAAACAAACTTGATGAAAATGGAAAAATAGTCAGAAACAAAGCTAGACTTGTAGCTAAAGGATATTCACAAGAAGAAGGAATAGATTATGATGAAACATATGCACCTGTAGCTAGGCTTGAAGCAATTAGATTATTACTTGCTTTTGCATGTTACAAAGATTTTAAATTATTCCAAATGGATGTTAAAAGTGCTTTTTTAAATGGTTATATTAAAGAGGAAGTTTATGTACATCAACCACCTGGATTTGAAGATCCATCAAAAGAAGATTATGTATTTAAGCTAAGAAAAGCGTTATATGGTCTTAAACAAGCTCCTAGAGCTTGGTATGAAAGATTAAGTGAATTTTTGATCTCAAATGGTTTTTCAAGAGGAAAAGTGGATACAACTTTGTTCTTAAAACATTTTGAACAAGATATTCTGATTGTTCAAATTTATGTTGATGATATCATTTTTGGATCAACTAATGAGAAATATTGCAAAGAATTCTCTAGTATGATGCAGGCTGAATTTGAGATGTCCATGATGGGAGAGCTAAATTTCTTTCTTGGTTTGCAAATTAAGCAAACAAAAGATGGAATTTTTATCCATCAAGAGAAATATACAAAACAAATAGTGAAGAAGTTTGGTTTTGAGAATTGTAAAGGAGCTGCAACTCCAATGAGCACAACTACAAGGTTAGATCTTGATCTAAAGGAAAAAGGTAAATGAAAAGTTATATAGAAGCTTAATTGGTTCTTTATTATATCTTACAGCTTCTAGACCTGATATATTGTTTGCTGTATGCTTATGTGCTAGATTTCAAAGTGCACCTACTGAATTACATTTAAAAACAGTTAAAAGAATCTTTAAGTACATTTCTTGTACATCTAAGATAGGCATTTGGTTTCCAAAGAATAAAAATTTTGAATTACTAGGATATTCAGATGCAGATTATGCAGGATGTAAAGTAGATAGAAAAAGTACTTCAGGTACATGTCAATTTTTAGGAGATAAATTAATATCTTGGTCTTCAAAGAAACAAAATTCTGTAGCTCTTTCAACAGCTGAGGCAGAATATATTTCAATTGGAAATTGCTGTGCTCAAATCTTATGGATAAAACAACAATTGAATGATTATGGAATTAATTGCAAAAATGTACCAATAAAATGTGATAATACTAGTGCAATTAATTTAACCAAAAATCCAGTTCAACATTCAAGAACAAAACATATTGAAATAAGACATCATTTCATAAGGGATCATGTAAATATTGGCAATATTAGTATTAATTTTGTCCCTACAGAAAGACAATTAGCTGACATTTTTACAAAACCCCTTGAAAAATCTCGATTTGAATTTATTCGTAATGAAATAGGAATATGTAATCCTTTGTAATTTCTGATATTTATTTTGCATTAATTGCTCGATCAGAAATTTCATTAGATTCATTTTCTTATACTCAAGTAGTCTCAATTTACGAGATTCTTTATGTTGGAAACATAAATTTGTGTTAAGAGGATTACACGATTAAAGAGGATGAATAAAAGATATTTTGTTTTCTGTTGGAAATCTAAACAGAATTAATAACTGATCTTGTGCATCGTGCAATTTTTAACCATCGATTTTTCTCTCTCCTTCCATTTCAAAATTTATCTTTTCTCTCTCAATCTGCAAAATCCTCTCGTGTGTTGTTCAAACCCTCACGTTTTTTCCTTCAACATATGGCTCCAAGAAAATCTTCCGAATTCAATCCAAGGGTTTCAAATCTAAACCATCTAAAACCCCCGTTGAAATCTCTGTGGATTCTGACTCTCAACACAGTTCGAAATCATCTAAGGGTGTTCATGTTGAAACAACACCAAAGGCAACCGCGATAAGTCTAAAACATCTCAAGATCCTTCTTTGGCAAAGGATACTGAAAAAGAAGTGACTGAGGAAAAGAGTTCATCTGAGGAACTCGCTTCTGAATCCACTAAGGAAAAGGAAGTTGATAACGAAAGTGGTTCAGAATCGGATGCTGAATCAGAAGCTGATTCAGACGCAAAATCAGAGAGTGCGAAAGCAAGCTCTGAATCTACCTCACCCTCTCCGTCTTTTCAGAAAAAGAAAGCTGACCTAAGAAGGTATCAAAAAGGGGAAATAAACAGAAGGAGGAAACCCTAAAACATGTCAGGTTGGTTAAATCCAAAATCCACCCTTGTTCTTTTATCGATTTCCAATTCTTTGAAAAGAAAGGTTTTTATGCTGTTTTTGGCTAGACAGAATAGGAGCTAAAGGGTTGTGTGATTTACGCATTGATATAATTGGAGAATTAGTTGAAGAATTTTACAAGAATCTGAAATTTGAAAATGAGACTTGTTGATCTCGAAAGTTGGAGGAAAAAGGATCGTGGTCAATAGAAAGATGCTGATTGATTGTTTAGGTCTGTTAGATCATGGGGATGATCACGAGCTGATAACCTTAGGTAGAAATGAATCTATGCAACTCTTGAATGATGGCATTGGAAAGTTTCATGCCAAAGATATTTTCATTTCTGAATTCGAGTTGTTGATAAGGTTGCTGCACAAATTGTTATCGAGTGCATATTACCAAAGAAAGGAAGTCCTACTTCCATTTCTAAAGAGGAGGCAATCATTGTTCTGGGGATGAAGTTGCAAAAACAACTAGACTTGCCTAGGATTATCTTACGGCACATGTGGAGAAATAAAAAGCACATGATTTATGGAAACATAATCATGAAAATTTTGCAAAAACATCATGTGAAGATGCCTAAGCATGTTCGTAGTCCTCAAATAATGAAGAAGATTGGTGATAAAGTGATTAAGCACATGAGTATTTCGATAAAGGAGAAATTTTGGTATAGCATTGATGGAGCTTTCTATGTTCATCCGAAGAATCGCAAGAGAGAATTGACTCTCAAAAGAATCTTGGACGAAATAGAAAAAGAGGATCCACATGGTGTTGAAACATCAAAGAAGAGGAAATCTGATAAGGATGCCAAAGGAAAAGGGAAGGCTCCTGTTGCAGCTAAAGACATTCCTGTTGACCCTACTCCTGAACAACAAGCTGCGGTTTCTCTCCTATCCATCCCTCAACAATCCCTGCTGAATAACAAACTGATTTTTCACTATCTCCAACTCCAACTCCTGCTAAATTTTCTTGGCAGGAAGAAATCTCTGGCAAGGAAGAAGACATCTAGAAAGAAATAGAGTTCTTTATTTTTTAACAGACAATTTCTCTTAGCGATTTTCTATATTTTGTTTTCGGTTTGTAATGAAAATATTTTTCCTTTTGGATATTTTTGTGATATTTTCTGTTATGCTGAAATCTCTATGTTTCCTTGACTTGAATGAATTTTATATGCATAAATTCAGGGGGAGTTATTTTTTTCTGATAACAAAAAGGGGGAGAATGTTGGAATAAGATATATGATGAAAAACAAATCTTAAGATATCAATATAGTTTGTGCAATATGCTTATGATATGAGATTTGATTATATTTGTGAGTTAGTGATTGATCCGTATGTATGAGTTTTGGTTAAATCTGATATGTTTTTGATATATGATTTTATACTTGTTTTTAATCATAAGGTTTTGTTATCTTCAAAAAGGGGGAGAATGTTGGAATCTCTCATAATTTTGATGATAACAAAAAGGAGTAAAGTCTTTTTAACAAATAAATACAGTATGCAATCAAACCAAAACCAAAACCAAAATCAAAATATTTCATGATTGAACTAATCATCAGATTTTTTAGAAATTGTTTCAGAAGGTAGTTCAGAGTCATTTTCAGAAGGTATTTCAGATTCATTTTCAGAAGGAAGATCAGAAACTAAATCTGTTCTTTCAGAAGGAAGATCAGAAACTAAATCTGTTCCAGAACAGAAGATGCACAGAATGTTGCGAATTTATTTATAAGGCCTGACTCCACGAAATGAATATAATTGGGTAGTATATTCATTTTGTTCCACTAAAGTTGGATAAAATATCCACGGGGATTTATTTCATCAATTTTATTATAAGTTACGTCTATTTATTTTTTCTTGAGGAAGAAGATCGTCAGATTTTTATGTTTCACATGGTCAGCAAATTCCTAAAGATAAGGGATATACTTTACCAAGTTCATGTTGGTTCAAATTTTCGAAACGAAGATCTTTTAAAGCTTATCTTCAAGGATAAAGGATATCACTATTTTTATGGGATAGTTTGTTGAAGTATTTATCCAAATTGTTATGGATAAACATATCAAGATATATGAGACATTATCAGATGACAGCATCAACGAAATTTAGATAAAGCTAAGAAGATTATTCGGGATTGATCATACACGTAACAGACACTTCAAAGGAGGGAATTTGCTAAGTCAATATTTTTTCAACTTGAGAAGAATTCGAATTGTTTTGAACGACTTCTTTGCTAGCGTTGAGATAAAACAATATATATATAGAAGAAGCACACAAACAAGGAAGATATGATGAGAAGAACGAATCTTGCTCGAACTCTCTGTTGAAAGAAAAAAGTCTTCGAGTGCATTTCTCTCAAAAGTCCTTGCGTTACAAAGTGTTCACAATATTTTTTCGAAAGATAGGATATTTATTGTATTTCCTTGATTGAGTATCATTAAATTTTTTTTAGTGAGGTTGAGTGTTGCAAGTTATCTGTTAGACCAATTGTGAGTTATAGGATAACCGTGAGAATTGGGACAGAGTGTTTTGTAGCCAAGAGGATTGGCAAGACAAGCTTGTAACTTTTGATTTTGGATATAGTGGAACAAACCGGTGTGGAATACCGGGTCCCCAACGTGGAGTTGGAGAGAGGACTGACGCTCGAGGCGGAACCTTATAAATCGATTTGCATTTTTCTCTACCCTACTCTTTTTATTTTCGTGCAATTTATATTGAAGTATTTGATAAACTGTCACGTTTCAGAACCTGTTTCAGAGAGTACTTCAGAGAGTTGTCTGTATTCCGCATTAAAATTAAATTTGATCTGTTTTGAATTAAAATAGATATACAAGTGTGATTATCAGCTGTGATTAGTTTCTAAACAGCAAGTTTAATTAATTCTAAGTTTAATAAAGTAATCAAAAGGAAGTGAATTGAAAATTTCGAAAAGAATTTATTTTTGTGAAAAAGCAATTCACCCCCCCTCTTGCTTACATTATTGGGACCAACACAAAGTATTACCGGAATAGATATTTCAGGTCTCGGTTTGCAGGGCACTTTGAAAGAATTCAACTTCTCTTCCTTTCCCACCCTTAAAGCTCTTAATCTATGTATCAACTCACTTTCAGGAAGCATTCCACCACGTATCGATGATCTTTTTGAACTAACCATTCTTGACTTGAGGTTAAATCACTTTACCGGATCCATTCCTCCACACATTGGAAACTTATCAAAACTCACAGATCTGAATCTCCAGTTTAATCAACTGTCAGGAGGACTGCCCTCTAAGATTGGAGATTTAAGTATCTACATAATCTTTTCATTCATGACAACCAACTTTCCGGAAACATCCCTTCACAATTTGGGCAGTTGACTAATATACGACGAATATATCTAGGAGATAACAGATTGACAGGCTCCATTCCTTCAGAGATAGGACTTTTTGGGTACCCTCACTGATCTTGGTTTGTCATTCAATCTTTTGAGTGGTCCAATTCCTGCCTCACTTTGGAACTTAAGTACGCTGACCTACCTTTATCTGTTTACAAATAATTTCATTGGATCCATTCCTGAGGAAATAGGAAGACTCAAATCCCTCGTAATGTTTGAGGTGAGTAACTGTAGTTTTTCAGGCCCTCTTCCTGCATCCTTGGGAAACTTAAGTGGCTTACAGATGCTATATCTTTCCAGTAACAACTTTACTAGCCCCCTTCCTGCATCCTTGGGAGACTTAATTAGCTTAACCGATCTACATCTTGCTGAAAACAACTTTAATGGTCCTCTTCCAGCATTCTTGGTAAACTTAACTGGCTTACAAACTCTGAAGCTCAGTTTCAACAAATTTAGTGGCCCTCTTCCTGCATCCTTAGGAAACTTAGCTGGCTTGCAGTATCTATTACTCAATCACAACAAATTTAGTGGCTCTCTTCCCTCCGGATTTAACAATTTTACTGCAATGATTGATCTAAAATTGTCTTTTAATCAATTTGTGGATCAACTACCACAAGGCTTTTGTTGTACTGGCAATCTTCATGCTCTGGGCACTGCTGGAAACTACTTCACAGGACCAATTCCCAAGTGTTTGCAAAACTGTTCTAACTTGTATCGAGTAAGACTGGATAACAATCGCCTAACGGATGATATATCCAAATCTTTTGCCATTCACCCGAAACTAGATTACATTGATTTGAGCAACAATAATCTATATGGCGAAATTCCAGCAAATGGGGGCAATGCCAAAGCTTGACCAGCCTAAAATTGTCACATAACATGATTTCAGGAAGGATTCCTTCAGAACTAGGGAACGCTACCCAACTGAAGGTGATCTATTTATCTTCAAATGAGTTAATTGGGGTAATTCCCGAGGAACTAGGAAGATTGACATCACTACTTGAACTTGCGTTAGATGATAATCGACTCTCAGGAAGTATTCCGTCAGAATTTGGGAAGTTGTCAATGTTGACAAAGCTTAATCTAGGCATTAATTTTCTAGATGGTCAGATTCCAAGAGAAATAGGAGGTTGCGAGAGTCTTATCAATTTAAATTTAAGTGCAAACAGACTGGTAGGATATTTTCCTGCTGAGATTGGAAGACTGCGAGTGCTTGAGAACCTTGATTTGAGTGAGAATTCACTGTCAGGAAAGCTTCCAGCGTTGATTGGAGGATTGCAAAGTTTAACTACATTTAATGTTTCCCATAATAAGCTTAATGGTTCCATACCTTCCAGTTTTTGGGAGGATCGAAGTTTGACATCAATCGATATCTCTTTCAATGAATTTGAAGGATGTCTCCCAAACTCCAGTGCACTTCGCAAGTCCATGAGAGGGAGCATTGAATTGTGTAGTGCTCAATCAGGTTTAAGAATTTGTGCATCTAATATGCAAGATTCTAAACGAAAATCAAGCATCCAAGTGTGGAAATTAGTGCTGGCCCTTACATTGAGCATCCTTTTCATTCTATTTGCAGCAACTCTGATCCTCTTAATTATACGTCATAGAAGAGACGGACATCTGAGCACTAGAGAACCTGTTGATAATGGAGAAGCAAAAGGGGGACATATGGTTGAGATATGGAGTTATGATGGGAAAATGGTGTATGAAAACATTATTGAAGCAACAGAGGATTTTGACCAGACATATTGCATTGGAAGAGGAGGACATGGAGAAGTTTACAGCGCCAAGCTTACAACGGGTCAGGTCGTAGCTGTAAAAAAAAATAGATGCTTTAACCGAAGATGAATCCCCTCAAATGGAAGCTTTCAAAAATGAAATCTATACGTTGGCGAATGTAAGGCATCGCAGTATTGTAAAGCTGTTTGGATTTTGCTCTCATCCAAGACATTCTTTTTTGGTCTATGAGTTCATGAGAGGAGGGAGCTTAGATAAGATACTTAGCAATATGGATGATGCTGTTGCATTGACATGGTATGATAGGCTAAACATAATTAAAGCAGTGGTAAGCGCACTGTCGTATATGCACCATGAGTGCTCACCTCCCGTGGTTCATCGTGACATATCCAGCAAGAATATTTTGTTGGATGAAGAATGCAATGCTCACATATCTGATTTTGGTTCCGCTAGGCTTCTCAATCCCAACTCTTCAAATTGGACTTCTTTTGGAGGCACTTATGGATATGCTGCACCAGGTAATGCATTTTGCACTATATAACATGAGTGAATTGAAATATATCTAATTTGATGTTGAAATTACAATCAATTCTTCTTTTATTTTATTTTATTTTATTTTATTTTATTTTTTTTTTTTGTGTTTGGCGATTAGTATGTTTGATTTAGTGATGCACATTACGAGGCCATTTTTTGCTTGTAGAACTAGCATTGACGATGAAGGCAACTACACCCTCCGATGTGTATAGCTTTGGAGTGTTGACTCTAGAAGTAATCATGGGGAAGCATCCTGGAGATTTATTATCATTCATGATGTCGTCTTCTTCAAATTTGCCTCCATCAAATATGATTAAGGATGTATTGGACCAACGCATACCACCACCTGCCGAATTCTCAAGCCAGATTGTCCTCATTCTCAAGGTCGCGTTTCTATGTATACATCCAACTCCACGTCAACGGCCGACTATGCGACAAGTGGAACGAGCCCTATCAGAAGAGGCACCAATGATGGAAAAACCGCTTGAACAAATGGGTCTACAAGATGTGTTGAATTATGATGATTTCGTCTCCAAATAAATTGTGGCAGATATTTCCGGGGTTTTCTTTTCTCTTTTTTGTTTTTTTTTCTTTTGATGTCCGTTTGGTACTTTTATGTATCTATTTTGTATGTTCTATACTTGCGTGGCAAAAAATTTCAGTACGGAGATAGGGTTGAATAAATTATCTTTCTGGACCTTAGCAGAATTGATTGGATAATTTGAGTTGGAAAAATAGAAAATTAATGTACTTTAAAAGAAAAGAGGAACTTTGAAAATATTGTTTACTCATTGGAAAAATAATAGTTTTTATATGAAACTTAATAAAATAAATGGTAAATAAACTATAAAACTGCAAGGCTAACAGTACTAAAAAGATTCCAAAAGGAATTGGAAAAAAAAATATGGAGAAAAAAAAAAACCTAATTACATGTTTTTTATAAGAACACTTCAAAAACTAACATGACGAAGCAGGTTAACATGAAATTGAATTAGGGTTTATATTACAAATCGTTGCTTCTACAAATACCCAAATTGTGATTCAAATACCAATTGATTATGAGAATTCCTAGGTATTTGGCATCCAAATTTGAAAAAATATATGAAATTCAAGAATTTAGGGAGAAAGAGAGCAAATACAGCTCAAATATTGTATTTCTGATAATAACTAAATGCGTCATATAATTTATAGGCTAGCTTAAAAGCTACCAAAAATAGAACCGAAACTGCCAAAAATTAAAAAGGTCATAAAACGCAGTATATATGAGGACAAGTAAAACGCCATAGACGACATACAAAACTAACACTCCTATAAAAAGTTATAAGAAAAAAAAAACTTGCTAAAAATATTAAGAATAGTCGTTTAGACTCTAAACAAAGGAATTTTGCCAAAAACTGGTCTAGCTCACTACTAAAGGTGATGACTTCTTCGAGTTGGCTCGTTGTAATTATGGGACTGCCACTGGCTAACTTTTACTCCACTTTCTCATATATCAGTTTGTCACTTCTTCCATTTCATCATCCTCCTTAGGGGGGATAGAATTCGTCCTTGAATTCTCGTCATCTGAACTTTCTCCAATGTAAGGAATGAGATGTTTCACATTGAATATGCCATCAATTCCAAAGTGGCTGGGTCGTTTTAATTTATATATAGTAGGGTTGATCTTCTCAATTACCTTAACTAGCCTAATCTTCCTAGCTAAAAGTTTAGTGTATCCCCTTGCAAGAAACTAGTCCTCTGTAATAACAACCTTTAGGAAACCTCTTACAACAAATTCCTTATCTCTTCATTTTCTGTTAGTACTCTCTTTGGCTACCTCCTTTCCTACCATGTCAGAAACAACTTTTGGATCTTGCAGCTCTTCTTCAAATTTGGCAAAAGAGAGCATGCTACTGCTACCACTTTGCTTCATAGTTTTGGACTCAGTAGTCTCTTTATTAGGAGTCAACACAATTTTTACTTCCTTATACACAAATTTATAAGTATTAGCTCTACCATCATATGTCACACTTCGATCATATTGTCATGGCCTCCCTAACAGTAAGTGGCAAGTATCCATTGCAATTATGTCACACTATACAAAATCTTTATATACAAAGCCTATTGTAAATGAAACCAGTACCTATTTAGAAACATTTACCTTACTCCTTTCTGTAGCCATGCCAACTAGTATGGCTTAGGGTGTTGCTCAAGTTTAGTGCCCAACATCTGCATCGCTTCTATTGATATGATGTTCTCAAATTGCTAGAATCTATTATAAACCTACATACTTGCCTTGAATTGTGCAGGTAGATCGAAAGATGTCTGTTCTCAACCAATCTTCCTCAATAACTTTGGGAGTCATATAGGACCTCCTCACCACTAAAGTCTCCTTTCCACCCTTAGTTAGAATCTCTTCTTCTACATATTTTGTATCAAAAACTAGACTTCCCTCACCAACAGCCTCAAAAACAACATCGTCCCCTTCTTGTTTGTTCTCAAAAATAGGATTTTCATAAGAATAAAGCGTCTTTTCTCTACTTTTCAATGCTAAGACTATCGATGACCAATCTCACCACACTTGAAGCACTCGATCCCTCTAGTGCTAGCACATTATTATTAGGTTTATTAACATGACTATAGGTGTTGTTGCTTGGGCCTCCACTTCTGGCACAGTTCACCTCACTGCTACTACTATTGCCCCCGCCATTGAATATACCACTACTAGCCATACTAGTTATCAACTGTCTCTACTACTTCTCTACAATCAGCGCCCTCTAGTACATGATAGATACACTTACAGGATCAAATAAATTAATAGTATTCATAATCTGTAACTTTAAACCTCTAATGTATCTCGTAACTAATTGATCCTTCATCTCTTAAATCTCATTTCTAGCTACTAATTGATCAAATTCATAAGTGCACTCATTAAGAGACTTGTTTCCCTGTTTGAGATTCTGCAGCCTTTGATACGTGATGTGCTGGAAATTGTAGGGCAAAAACGCTGCTCGTAGGTGCTTCTTCATCTTTTGCCACGGGTTAATTTTAGATTTCCACAATTTTTACCGAGTCAATTTTGTTTACTGCCACCATGCCGTGGCTCTACCATGGAGTTTGGTCACTATCAATTGCACCCATTTATCCTCTGGAACTTCCTTAAACTCCAGAATCTCTTCTATTGTAGCCAACTAGTCCAAGAACTCCTTTGGTTGAAGGCTCCCATGAAACTCTAGGATCTTTATCCTCATCATCGATTCCCAACATCTCGGGTCTTCCTCAACTCAAGGTTTACTATACTTATGTGGAACCTCTTCGTGTTGCTCATCTTCCTCAACAAAAGGGGACTCATCCTCTGCTTCACCCATATTTGGCATTAGATTAGGGTTTTGTCTCTATATGGGGTTTTCATTCCTTTGGTTCCCCATCAATGCACCCATTCTTTATGTTAATCGATCCACAGCCCCCTCCAACCTACGTTCTAATGCCGCATCTAGCCACTCATCAATCATTTGCTTGATCCTTCTATCTAAATCATCACGATCGTAGATCTCATCCATTGCAACATGACATTGATTAGCTTACCTATGAGGTGCCATTGTTACCAAAAGCGAACGTAGCTTTAATACTAACTGACGTAACGAGTTAACATGAAATTGAATTAGGGTTTATATCACAAATCGTTGTTTCTATGAATACTCGGAGTGTAATCCTCAAATGCCAATTGATTTTGAGAATTCATAAGTGTTTGGCATCCAAATTCAAAGAAATATATGAAATTCAAGAATTTAAGGAGAAAGAGAGCAAATACGGCTCAAATATTGTATTTCCAATAATAATTGAAGGTTATGTGCCATAGTGCATACAATTTATAGGCTAGCTTAAATGCTACTAAAAATAGAACCGAAACTGTAAAAAATTAAGAGGGTCCTAAAACGAAATATATATAAAGATAAGTAAAAGCTACAAATGGCATACAAAACCAACACTCCTACAAAAAGAATTTCCAAAAATACTAAAAATAGCCGTTTTAGGCCTTATACGAAGGAATTTGGCAAAAACTCTAGTTAGCTCACCACCATAGGTGGTGATTTCTTCAAGATAGCCTGTTTCCTTTAAGATAAGGACCTACAATTATGGGACTGCCACTAGCCATTCTTTACCCCGCTTTCTTAGGTGCATGTTTGCCACTTCTTTCACTTCATAATAACAACACTTCTATTTTACAACTTTCACAAAGTTGCACTCTTGTAATTACAACTATATATGCTTGCTATTTATATTCAAGTTTATAAGAAAAGTATTTATAAATAGTGATCTTACTACATATCTTTAGAAGTCATGGATGGCTCATGTTGTTGTGTAGAATTTGATGCTTCCAGTAATGTAAAGAATGTACTTGATTAGAAATGAAAAAAGAGGTTATACCAACTAGTTTTGTTCAAAAATTAGACAAATTATTGTTTTTTTTTTTTTTAAGAAAAAGGGCCACTTTCTTGATTATTAATATAGTAAATGCAAAGCAATTCTCAGTAATATGAAGAATGCACTTGTTCTTAAATGTTTTATACGTTAATGATGAAGCTAGTCGTTTAAGAGTGAAAATGGTAGATTTTGAGATGGATCAAATAAATCGCTTCCATTGATGACACCCCCTATGACGAAAGATAATGAGTCTATCAATGTGGAAAAGATATGGAAACTAAAGAATATATCCCTTTAAATGCATATGAACAATCAACATTGAAGTAAACTCATTCCATTAGTGCATCTTACTCTCTTAAAGATAGTAGAGGTTCTAATTCACATGTTTAATGAAAGTTATGGTTCAATTCAAACTCAATTTGTAAATAAGTTGAGCTTGAACTCGGCATAGAATTTATTTAGTTAAATGATTTCACCATGAGCTAAATCTCAAACTCGACAAAATCTCGACAAAAGCTCAAACTTGATAATTTTTAAATAATTTGTAAAGTGGATTAAATTTTTAAATGAGCGATAAATAAACACAAAAAAAGGATGTTTAGTTCTTCATGCTTCAAGTGTAAGAGGAAAGAAAATTTAATAAGGAAATTTAAAAGAAGCACCAAATGCAGCATCAACACTACTATGGAAGCACAATTACAAGTAAAGGTATGGGAAAATGTATTATATATAAATGAAAAAGGTACCTTTTTAGTCTTCAACATTTTACCATTTTTCTATATAAGATATTAATCTTTTATTTTTTATATTTAAATCTCAACGTTCAATAATATTTACCAATTGTGACTTTTATTGATGCGGTTAACTTTTCCACCCATATTCGAATGAATCATAAGTTGTCATTTGTCAAGTAAGAATGAAAAATAACAATGTTAATAGAATTTCTTGCTAGTAATGTGCCCTAAGCCATATGGATTATTTATCATTTGTATGTTTGTTATCAAGTCATTTTAATTATCAAAGTTATTTTGGCCTATTTACTTTGGTAATGTTATTCCTTGAATATTTAGTTATACCTTATGTCGTTAAAGTATGTGACTTTAATAGTAAACCATAAGCTGAATTATAACTTTATTCTAAATTATCCCTAGTCACTCATTATGTGGAATGATAATGAATTAAGACTAGTATGATTGCTGTATGATGATCAAGTTTTAATCATGGATATGGATATCAATTAGCACATAGATACAAACAGGAGTGTATTGTATTGGATTGACCAACTATAAGAATACTGTATGGATCAATGCAATAAGTATTCTTATTTACAATGTTGTTTTAGTCCTTTGACCTAATGGCACCATGGATTCCTATATAGCAGTTTCCATGTTTTGATTCATCTCTTCATCATCTTTAATCGGATGATTGTAAGAATAAACTTGGACATGCAATATGTTATATAGAGGAATGTGAGTGTTAGTGAAGGGATTTGTTCATCTCATTAATTTGAGAGAGATATCTATCTGGCCCCTTGATAAGTAAGACTGAGAAATGCATGGCCACACTCGAATGAATTGATAAAGAGTTATCAATATCATTTGTTTAAGTCAGTCAAACTCTAGATTCAAGAAATAAGTAATTAGACAATATAAGAGTGTTTTGATCCACACCTTATGTTTGATTATAAGATATCGTGTAACAAAAGGACTGAATGACTAACTGTTAGTAGGTAAAGTCGGATCATCGATCTTCACTAAAATTGGGTAGACATAATGTCTTGCTAGAGACCAATTATGTCTTGTAGTCCTAAAAATGTTTAAGAGCTACTACCAATTTTAAGTGAACCTATAGGGTCACACACAAAGAATGAATAAGATGGATCTTCGATAATCGTATTGGGAATTGATTAATTATTTATTTGTCAATTTTAATTAGATTAAAATTAATAAATAAATAAATTCGGATAATAAGGATATATATGTCTTTCTACATAATTTAAAGAGACATAACCCTTATATATATCAGGGTAATTTGAAAAGACATAACCCTTATATATATCGGGGTAATTTGAAAAGACATAACCCTTATATATATCACTATATATATTCTCTACTAGGTTAAAAATTTTTGATCATCTGACGCTGGCCGTCATTTAGAAAAGAAAATTCGTAACCTAGAAAGAGAGAGTGAGGGATTCCCAAAGGTCGAAATTTTTCGACGTGCTAGCACACACGAAGATCCAATTCATTCGCGTGGATACCGGTAGAGGGAGTTGGTGTAATCTGCATCTCCTTGATCCCATCATCAAAATAAAAAGGTACACGATTCCCTTTTTCTTTCTGATTTAATTGGAACGCTTGGATCCGATTGGGAATTAAAAAAAAAAAAAACGATTTTCCGCTGCACGATTCAGATTTGGATCGTAAATTCCCAATAGTGGTATCAGAGCCACTTGCGATTTCAATTAAATCGGTTCTCTAGACTGTATGTCTGCGTGATACATGTACAAGTTTTGAAATGGTGTTAAAAATATGCATGTGATAATTTTATGCTTATTGAAATTGTTTCATTGGGATTTGATTTCGGATCTGTTCATGCTTGTAATGACATATAATTCGAAATTTTGAATTTCAATTTTATGCATGCTTATTACAAAACCCTTTTCGCTATTATTTTGTGTAATCGGATTACATCAAATCTGACAAATATATGTTGATAATATTTGAATGTTGGATCGTCTTATTCTGTACAATTGTTGAAAAGGTTTGGATGTAATATGATCGCATTAATTTTGAATATAATGTGATTACATCAGAATCTAGAGTTTGACATGAGTAGCGAATGTCTTCGTTTTTGTTCGTTACAGAACAGATCCAATGTAATGTGATTACATTAGAATTTAGGGTTCTCAGCGTTGGACGAAATTGAATTTTGTTTTGTTTTGTAATCGGATTACAAAAGTAAATAGATAATGTTCTTACTGCAGATCATATTTAATAGTTTTAAATCGGTTTTCAAATGTTTGAACTCCTGCAATTAGACGAACAGTGATCTGCAATTTTAAAGGACATTATGATTTGATTTATTTATCAAATTTTTTATCTCAATGAAATATGATAGCAGAATGGTTTCTTATATTTTATTTCTGCTATACATGAACAAACGCCTTAACAGTTTTGAACATAAATTTATGGATTCTCATTGACGCTGTCCCCTGACCCCTGCAATTTTTCGACTATTATGATAGTCAACATATGTGAGTGGTTTTGAATTGTTTTAAGCCATATGTATAATTTTCATATATGTTGTGTTGAATGCATGGTGCATAGTATGGCCCTAAGACCTATGTGATTGGCAGGTTGCTTTCTTTTACATCTTGGGTTGTAATTTTATAAATACGGCCTGCGTGTCGTTTTGTTTTTGTTGTAATTTATATTCTACTAGTAGTAGTAGGTTTTGTTGTATCTTCTTTATCTTGTAATGAAGACATGAAGATGTAATGAAGACTTTTCGAACCCATGATGATGGAGAAGTCAAAGCACCATGATGAAGATATGAGTTCTATTTTTAAATCCATGCTTATGGATTCTCACCTTAGGTTTGGACCGTTGATCTTCATATTGGCTTATGAAGATTAACATAGATTAAGGGCCATACTATGACACTTTCTCTTTTTCTTTATAAGCATGTTATACCATATATGATGATATATGTGAATGTATGTGATACCACGTTTGCACATTTACATGCTTAGTATCCATAATATGATAAGGTTTTAACATATAGTAAAATAAACCTTTACAAAATACTAAGTCATAAAATGCCTTCCATGTTTCGACACCTGTCAAGACTTAGATTGTCCAATTGTAGGTTCTGCCAAAGCAGGGTACAAAAGACCATCCTAGTTAGACAGGAGTGAATAATAGTGTTATTTGCATGTCGTAATGGTTAGACTTAAATAGGCCATCAAAACGGTTTTGGGCCTATGGCATTGAATGGGATTAATAGGCCAGTACTTATAATGTCAATCCCGTAAACAAGAATTACATATGATGTAATTGGAATGAGTTTCCTACCTAATTAACTGAATATTGAGTGTCATGCCATAGCTGACTCAATATTTAGTCAAATATGGATCTTCACCCACTATATGTTTTTAAAAGTAACTTCAAATTAATTTTGGAGGGTTTTAATTTGATAATATAGTGGAACTATGTAAGATGACTTGAATAAAGATTATTAACTCTGCATTCTTCTATATGTAGATCATGGCAACAAACAATGCATCTTTGCGTTCAATCATTGAAAAGGATAAACTAAATAATACAAACTTCCTTGATTGGCATCGAAACTTAAGAATTGTTCTTAACTACGAAAGGAAGTTGTATGTGATTGATGAGCCAATCCCAAATGAACCTACTGCTGATGCTCCAAGAGCCGAGAAAAATGCTTATAACAAGCATAAAGAGGATTTAATGGATGTGACTTGCATCATGCTTGCTAGCATGGAACCTGAGCTTCAGAAGCTGATGGAACACAAGTCGGCGTACGATATGATCGTACACCTTAAGGAAATGTTCCAAGAACAGGCAAGGCATGAAAGATTTACAGTCACACAGGAATTGAATTCTTGTAAGATGGCTCCAGGTAGCTCAGTGAGTGCACATGTACTCAAAATGAAGAGCTACATTGATAGACTTGAGAGACTTTTCTCCTATTAGTAGGAGTTAGCCACGGATATGATCCTAGGCTCTTTACCTCCTAGCTATAACCAGTTTGTGATGAATTATAACATGCACAAAATGGATACGTCTATAATGGAGCTGCATGGGATGCTTAAGAATGCAGAACAGAACATTAAGACAAACAATAATGTTCTGATGGTTCAAGCGGGACAGGGAAGAAAAAAAGGGAATGGCAATGGCAAACGTAAGGGAAAGGGAAAAGCAAAAGGTCAGACCAATGCTAAAAAGCCCAAATCTCAGAAAAAGGCCAAGCCACCCAAAGAAGGGATTTGCTTTTTCTGCAATGAACCGGGTCATTGGAAAAGAAATTGCAAGCTATATTTGGAGGATCTGAAAAAGAAGAAGGGTAGTGAGACTACCACTTCAGGTATTTATGTCATACAAATCAATTTATCTACTTCTGCATCATGGGTATTAGATACTGGCTGTGGATCTCACATTTGTGCAAATGTGCAGGGTCTAAGCAAAGTAGAAAGTTGACTAAAGGCGAAGTGGACTTACGCGTGGCAAATGGAGCAAAGGTTGCTGCACTAGCCATAGGAACTTTTGAATTGACTTTGCCTTCTGGACTTATTTTAATTTTAAATAATTGTTATTATGTGCCAGCTATGAGCTGCAACATTATTTCAGTTTCTTGTTTAGACAAGGATGGTTTTAAATTTATTATTGAGAATAATACAATTTCTATCCATCATAGAGACATCTTTTATGGTCTTGCTCATTTAGTGAATGGTCTCTATGTTCTGAACTTTGATGATTCTGATAATAAGTCCATCCATAACATTAATACCAAAAGATTCAAATCTAATAATTTGAATCCAACCTACTTCTGGCATTGTCGCTTGGGACACATTAATGAGAAACGCATATCTAAGCTTCATCAAGATGGACTTCTGAATTCATTTGACTTTGAATCATATGAATCATGTGAATCTTGTTTAATGGGTAAGATGACAAAAGCTCCTTTCACTGGACAAGGTGAGAGAGCCATTGACTTATTGGCCCTAATACATACAGATGTATGCGGACCATTAAGTTCACCTGCTAGAGGAGGTTATTTGTACTTCATTACTTTCACTGATGACTTCAGTAGGTATGGATATCTGTATCTCATGAAGCATAAATCTGAATCTTTTGAAAAGTTCAAGATGTTCAAAAATGAAGTGCAAAATCAACTTGGTAAAAATATTAAGGCCATTCGATCAGATCGAGGTGGTGAATATTTAAACCAAGAATTTTCTGACTATCTTAAGGATTGTGGGATAGTCTCACAATTGACTCCTCCAGGAACACCACAATGGAATGGCGTTTCTGAAAGGAGGAATCGTACCTTATTAGATATGGTTAGATCGATGATGAGTCAGACAGATCTTCCAATATCCTTTTGGGGATATGCCCTTGAAACTGCTGCGTTCATATTAAATAGAGTTCCATCAAAATCAGTTGAAAAGACACCATATGAATTATGGACTGGAAAACGTCCTAGCTTGTCTTTTCTAAAGATATGGGGCTGTGATGCTTATGTCAAACGTCAATTGTCTGACAAATTGGCACCCAAATCTGATAAATGTTTGTTTGTGGGATACCCAAAAGAAACAAAAGGATACTACTTCTACAACCGATCTGAGAACAAAGTGTTTGTTGCTCGTAACGGTCACTTCCTAGAAAGAGAATTTGTCTCTAAAGGAACTAGTGGGAGTAAAGTACAACTCGAAGAAGTTCGAGAACCACAAACAGACATAACACCTTTGATGGATATTCAATCAGACTCACAAAATGTTGTTGAGCCTGCACCACTAGCTGAAGGCCCGCGCAGATCTGGTAGGATTCGTCATGAGCCTTTGAGATATGGATTTCTAGTCACTGATGATCGTGATGTGATACTCATAGATCAAAGTGAGCCCATGTCATACCAGGAAGCGATAAAGGGCCCTGACTCTGAGAAATGGTTAGCAGCCATGAAAACGGAAATGCAATCCATGTATGATAATCAAGTTTGGACTTTGATTGATCCACCTGATGGTGTCAAAACCATTGGGTGTAAATGGGTTTTCAAAAAGAAAACTGACATGGATGGTAAAGTACATACATATAAAGCTCGACTAGTCGCAAAAGGTTTTAAACAAACTCATGGTATAGACTATGATGAAACCTTTTCACCTGTAGTCATGCTTAAATCTATTAGAATTCTCCTTGCTATAGCTGCGTATTATGACTACGAAATATGGCAAATGGATGTCAAAACAGCTTTTTGAATGGAAGCCTTCTCGAGGATGTGTACATGACACAACCTGAAGGTTTTGACATTCCAGGAAATTCACATAAAGTTTGCAAGCTTCAAAGGTCCATTTATGGATTGAAGCAAGCATCTCGGAGTTGGAATCTTCGTTTTGATGAAGCAATCAAACAGTTTGATTTCGTCAAGAATGAAGATGAACCTTGTGTTTACAAGAAAGTTAGTGGGAGCGCAATAGTTTTCTTGGTGCTTTATGTAGACGACATATTACTCATTGGAAACGATATTCCTACATTACAGACCGTAAAAACATGGTTAGGAAATTGTTTCTCAATGAAGGACTTAGGTGAAGCTGCCTATATTCTAGGCATCAAGATCTATAGAGATAGATCTAGAAAGATCATTAACCTGAGTCAAAGTGCATACATTGACAAAGTACTTAAAAGGTTTAGTATGGAAAACTCCAAAAGAGGATTCCTACCAATGTCACATGGAATCAAATTGAGTAAGACTCAATGTCCTGCTTCAAAGGAAGAGCGGGAACGCATGAGTAGGATTCCATATGCCTCGGCTATTGGTTCCATCATGTATGCCATGTTATGCACTCGACCAGATGTCGCTTATGCATTAAGCATCACTAGTAGATATCAATCAGATCCAGGTGAGAGTCACTGGATAGCAGTCAAAAACATTCTAAAGTACTTACGAAGGACTAAGGATGTAGTTTTGACATATGGAGGACAAGAAGGCGATCTGGTTGTTAATGGTTACACGGATGCCAGTTTTCAGTCCGATTTAGATGATTACAGATCGCAATCTGGTTATGTGTTTTGTTTGAATGGAGGTGCTGTAAGCTGGAAAAGTTCCAAACAGGACACAGTCGCAGATTCTACAACAGAATGAGTATATAGCAGCATCAGATGCAGCTAAGGAAGCAGTTTGGATCAAGAAGTTCATTACTTCTTTGGGAGTTGTTCCTAGTATTGCAGATCCTGTAGCCCTCTATTGTGACAACAATGGAGCCATTGCACAGGCTAAGGAACCAAGATCACATCAGCGATCCAAACACATACTCAGACGATACCATCTCATTCGAGATCGTCGATAGAGGAGATGTCAAGATATGCAGAGTACACACAGATGACAATGTTGCTGATCCATTGACTAAGCCTCTTTCCCAGTCTAAGCATGATGGTCATACTTGTGCGTTAGGCATCAAATCTGTTGTTAGCCAGGCCTAGTGCAAGTGGGAGATTGCTAGTGATGTGCCCTAGGCCATATGGATTCTTTATCATTTGTATGTTTGTTATCAAGTCATTTTAATTATCAAAGTTATTTTTGGCCTATTTACTTTGGTAATGTTATTCCTTGAATATTTAGTTATACCTTATGTCGTTAAAGTATGTGACTTTAATAGTACCATAAGCTGAATTATAACTTTATTCTAAATTATCCCTAGTCACTCATTATGTGGAATGATAATGAATTAAGACTAGTATGATTGCTGTATGATGATCAAGTTTTACTGATCATGGATATGGGATATCAATTCAGCACATAGATACAAACAGGAGTGTATTGTATTGGATTGACCAACTATAAGAATACTGTATGGATCAATGCAATAAGTATTCTTTTACAATGTTGTTTTAGTCCTTTGACCTAATGGCACCATGGATTCCTATATAGCAGTTTCATGTTTTGATTCATCTCTTCATCATCTTTAATCGGATGATTGTAAGAATAAACTTGGGCATGCAATATGTTATATAGAGGAATGTGAGTGTTAGTGAAGGGATTTGTTCATCTCATTAATTTGAGAGAGATATCTATCAGGCCCTTGATGAGTAAGACTGAGAAATGCATGGCCATGCTCGAATGAATTGATAAAGAGTTATCAATATCATTTGTTTAAGTCAGTCAAACTCTAGATTCAAGAAATAAGTAATTAGACAATATAAGAGTGTTTTGATCCACACCTTATGTTTGATTATAAGATATCGTGTAACAAAAGGACTGAATGACTAACTGTTAGTAGGTAAAGTCGGATCATCGATCTTCACTAAAATTGGGTAGACATAATGTCTTGCTAGAGACCAATTATGTCTTGTAGTCCTAAAAATGTTTAAGAGCTACTACCAATTTTAAGTGAACCTACAGGGTCACACACAAAGAATGAATAAGATGGATCTTCGATAATCGTATTGGGAATTGATTAATTATTTATTTGTCGATTTTAATTAGATTAAAATTAACAAATAAATAAATTCGGATAATAAGGATATATTTTCTACATAATTTAAAGAGACATAACCCTTATATATATCAGGGTAATTTGAAAAGACATAACCCTTATATATATCAGGGTAATTTGAAAGACATAACCCTTATATATCACTATATATATCTCTACTAGGTAATTTTTTGATCATCTGACGCTGGCCGTCATTTAGAAAAGAAAATTCGTAACCTAGAAAGAGAGTGAGGGATTCCCAAAGGTCGAAATTTTTCGACGTGCTAGCACACACGAAGATCCAATTCATTCGCGTGGATACCGGTAGAGGGAGTTGGTGTAATCTGCATCTCCTTGATCCCATCATCAAAATAAAAAGGTACACGATTCCCTTTTCTTTCTGATTTAATTGGAACGCTTGGATCCGATTGGGAATTAAAAAAAAAAAACGATTTTCCGCTGCACGATTCAGATTTGGATCGTAAATTCCCAACACTTCTAACTTGTAAACATTGACAAACGTTGAGGATTTAAACAAAAATAAATAAATAAAATGTTAAGGACTTAGATTAAAAAAATCTAATATTGAGAACTAAAAAGCACTTTTCCTATATAATATATCTTAATTTTTTAATGTTCTCTAAACATTTGTAGATGGTGCATATATATCTATGGTGATATTTCCCCAAACTAATGAGGTAAATGCATGTGGTTGAGTGTACACATCACACATTATGCACATGTTCATATTTAAGTAGCGTTGCTTTATATTATGTTTTAACAACAAATATGGTTGACTATTCTTATTTTATCTAACTTGGTTTGGCAAGTTCCAAGCCCATAGCCCACTTCATCAATCCTTACACCCAATTTTCCCTATAAGATGAAGCATGTCTCTTGTGTGTGTGTGTTTTGGTTTTTTTTTTTTTGTGTATACTGATAAAATATATGACAAGAGAAAAAAATTAAATAAGTTTTTTTTCTTTGCATTCTTCTTCTCTTTTTTTTAAGAAAATTCAAAACAAGTTGTTTGAGTTAGGGATTGTGCAATTGGAACAAGTTGAGTTAAACACAAGAAAAAAGGATGTGGCTTTTTCTGTTGGCATGGTGATGGATTATGTGTCATGTCCTAAATAGGGTTTAGAGTACTAACAGTTCTGCCATGTATAACACTTAAGTGTTTTACGCAAAAATTATACTTAATTAAGTGAGTTTCTAACCAATTTCATATTACGAAATCCCTATGTAAGTTCCATAAGTAATAATAAATAATCTCTCAATAATATATTAGAAGCCTCACAACAAAAACATTAAGTTCTCTAATTAATAATAAAACAATATCCAACCCGTCTATTGTCCAACTCATCCAGTTTCTCACCAACGTTCAACTCATAACCCAAGTAGTCAAAGCATCCATACCAACATCATCATCAACATCTGTAAAAGAAGGGAATGAGTTAAAGCCTAGTATATAGTAACACAAGCATATACAATATGATCTCACGTTCCTATGCTAATGCACATGCAACAACCATTACTTTATATCTTTAATTTAGGCAGAGCAAATCAATAGTGGAGCACTTATACTTCAGCAACATAACTAGAAACTTGGGGGTCCATAGCACATAGGTAGCATCGTCTACGGCTCATAACCATTACTCCTATTTATTCATATCAATCCATTGAGAATAAACAATATAACATAGCCCTTTATTAGAACATTTATTACAACTTCTCTCCAATATGAATAAAAATTATCCCACTAGAGTTTGTCCTATCAGTTACTTGCTGAGTTACCCATGGTGGCCTAAGCACTTAACTACCAACCACCATGTAAGGTTGTCACCTCCTGAATTGGACCCCAAAAATGACAATAGCACACTGAAGCAATTATTTAGGCTATCTTGAAGTATTAATTCATTTTAGATGTCTCTCCTAACAAGTAACAACCAAGTCATTGTGTACCTAGAACTCAATATAAAAGATACTTGTCCATCGAAGAACCATTGTCATGAGAATGTGGAATTATAGAAAGAAAGATAAAACTCTTACTAATGTTCTATTTTAATTCAATTAATCAAGTTATTTAGAATTTAGATTAACTGGAAGATTATACTCTAATTACTCTATTAATCCTTGAACCAATTATTAAGTCCATTTGGTTAATTATTTACTTAGAATCCAATTAATTATTAAGTTTCATTACACAAACCAATTTGAAATGATTATGCGAGAAACGATTTGTACATTTTTTATTTCTTTTATCTTTTTGTTTATTTTATTTTTAGCAAATTAAATTATTTTTAATATTATTATATTCATATATAATTATTTTCAATAATTCCAAAATTAAAGGTCAAAACAAGTTTTCATAATTAAGGTTCACTCAAAAGATCAAAGCAAGTTTCTACAAGTTTAAACTACCTTTGATTCAAATCTTTATTGTTAAATTTGAAACTTATATTTATTATATTAATATTATGTTGATTCTATGTTAATATATGAATCATAAAGTTTCAAAACAATTGAAATATGAAAATTGGTGAGAAATATATCTTATATTAAATTTGGCTCGAATTAAAAATCAAGCTTGAATTTTCATGAAGAACACTTTGAATATGATGTTGAAGGTTTAAAGATTTTCATGAACAATCAAACTATATTCTGCAAACTTAAACTCAACTACAAATCGATTTCAACTCTTATATTATTATAAATCAAACACTATTCTATATCATGAATATACATATATCCTTAGGATAATGTCACAAAGGTACCCAAACTTTGACAAAATATATAACTAGATGCTTGAATTTTGAAATTAACCAATTGAGCACTTTAACTTTAAAATTGGTCAATTTCCTACCTAAAAAACTTTGTAATTGATTAATTTAGTACCTTGAAGACCTTGATTGAGGTATTGTTAGTATGTACAAAAAATTCTTTCAAGTACTAAATTGATCATTTTTAAAGTTTGAGTACTAAATTGATCAATTTCAAAGTTATGGTATCTAATTATATATTTTACCAAAGTTATGGTACCATTTGTGATATTAACCTTATATTCTTCTACATCATTCGACATATATATATAGGTCTCGAAAAGGCTAACATGAAGGGGTGGGGGTTAGGTTTTGGTGTGAATTGTTAGTTACAACTTTTACTTGAAAAATCAATTGAAAAGAATACTATGTAAATTTTTTATATTTCTTTTTAAAACGAATGCACGTGATGAGCAATAAATAATATAATAGAAATTAAATTGCGATAAAGTAAAGGAGACAGCAATTTATAAAGGTTCCTCCTTGTGGGTTAGTCCTCTCTTTCAACTCTACTGTTAGGGATCCGATCTTCCACACCGGTCATTCCATTAATGCAATAGTAAAGAAGAATTACAAACACCAATAACTTTTGCTTTGTCTTTCTAACGTACCACTTGGCTAAGCATAGACTACTAGACTTTCGTAATCCAACTTCTACACTAATCCTCACTTAAAGAAAAGAGATAAATTCGTAGTAAGAGAAAACATAAGTTCTAAAAATTTAAAATCTATAAAGAAATATAAAAAAGATGATGCTCGCACAGTGTGTCAGATGCTCAGAGGGCTTTTTACAATGTGTGATTTTTCTTATAAACTTATGTGATTTTCTTTTTCTTATTCACTTCTCATGAATTTTTTTCTCTTCCCTTTAGAGTCCTAAACTTTGAAAAATATATAAACTCTTCAAACGACTCTCTTAATGATAATATCACATGAAATCTTCTAACGACTTCTTTGTTGAGTGGATAAGATTGATATCCTTAGGTTTATGGGATTTGAATATCTTATCTAATAATTCAAACTTTGAACTCTATAAACATACATCTTGTTTTGTTTGTGATATTAAGATATTATTGATATTTATGTTCATCTGATTCTTCAACAACTTATTAGATAAGCTTCAATTTGAATTTAAATATCCTTCTTCTTCCAGACAAGCTTTAGCTGATAACTAGCTAAAAGATAATATATTATCTTCATTCGTAGATATTATTATGTCAAGATAATAACAAATCTTCATTTATCTTGAGACAACCACTTGGCTGCATCTTGTAAACATCTTCATAAAACCTTGAAAAAGATTTTTGTTGTAAAAATTTCTTTGAAAAACTCGTGAAACATTCTTGAAGTAAGTCCCCATGGATTATTATCCTCTTTATGTTGAATGAATTAAGTGCATTACCCGAATACACTTAATTAATGGAGCTGAGGCTTCAAATAAATCCAACTTGAATTTTAAAGTTTGATAAAAATTGTATGAGCAAACATTTTGCGAACCAATGTAACATTTGTCCAACTATTTGTTCAAGTATCTACTGAAATGTCGATTTAATTGTCTACTAAAGTGTCTGTAAATATGGATACTTTTGTTCTACACACTTAAAACAAATTTATCAAATATCTTTTAACCTTATCATCAAAACTCATTTAGAAGAATTCAACAGTATACATATGAATTTTAATATTAAATCAACTTCATAGTCAATACTCAATATAATAGATTAATTCAAATAATATACTTATCATATATATATATATATATATATATTCATCATATTGTTGTTTTACTCTAAATTTATAATTTAATTAACTAAAATAACACAAACATTGCATGTGATTAAGAAATCAAATTAAAATCATGTATAAATTCATATATTTCCAACATTATATATTATATATTTTATATTTTATATTATATTCGATATCAATTCATCTATCAATTATTTGAAAATCATCTTCGTACATGCAGTGTTGATCTAACACAATTCATATATACATATATAATCTAATCATCAAGATCAAATTAAAACATGAACCTAATATCCAAACACTTATCCACCGCATTAATCTTCATCAAACATCAAATCTATACTCATACTTATCAATGAAATTAAAATACTTATCTAAAGGGAAAAACAAACACAAAATCTAGTCTAATCCTACTTGTATTCCTACATCAAGATTAGAAACTCAACCAACATCAGCTCACCAACCCTCTCTTATTCTTCAATCCTTTCCTAAAAATTAATATTAATTTAGTAAGAGGATTAAGAATTATAGAAAAAAGAAATTGAATTTTTGATTTGGTAATAGTTTACCTAGTGTGGATGTTTTATAGAATTATAGAGAGAGAAGAACGTAATACGCATGGTTTCTCCAAAGAATTCCACTCTTTCCTTCCTCTGGTTGTCAAAGCCTATCGCCTTTTGTTGGCAATCCACTACGGACTTAACTTGGCTTAGCCAATTCATACCAAGGATAACTTCATATTTACTGATTGCCAAGACTATCAAATCACTCGTAGAGATATGTCCTTGGATTTCCATAAGGCAATCTCTTATTATCTCGCGTGTTGACACGACATTCCGGTGGGTGTCTTAATCCTTACTGGTGATAGTCGCGGTTATCGGTAATGCAAGTCGTCTAGCCAGATTGGTAGTGATAAATGAATGGGTTGCTCCCGTGTCGAACAACACGTAGGCTTCACACTTATTCACCCTTATGCGTCTTGTAGTCAACAAACATCCATCACTACTCGATCCTAAAACACTCTCACAACTACCTATTCTGAGGTTTCAAGTTCCAGCTTTCCTTTTCACAAGTTTTAATTCCTTAAAAGAAAACTGTTAAATAAAGAACTTTTAACTTAAGAAGGTTTTGCTACTAACCTGTTACTAGGCCGTTGTCCATACCGTCTCCTTGATCTAGGGCAGCCAACTCTACATCTTCATCATCATCCTCCTCAACCATCCATTATCCTTCGAAGTTGTAGAGTCGCATCCCGTGCATGGCAGATGCCGCACGGCTTCCCCTTTTGCTTCCCAATCACATGGTGTTGGTGTTGCTCGAAGTCCCAAAAGGTCGAGCTACCACACTTCTCCTCTATGAGCATTTGGAAGCCAAGTGCCCTTTCTTTTTGCAGATGAAACAAGTCACAGCCATTTTCTTTGGGCAAGCATAAACCATGTGACCAGACTCGCCACAAAAGAAGCATTTGTTCCTAAACTATGGACCTTACCTTAGGGAATGGCTCGCCTTGCACTTCTAACAAGTAATGTTAGCCTTAGATTGAGTGGGCTTTCCACTTGTGTTGTCCTTAAATCCTTGACAAGGCCTATATCTCTTGCCATTGTAGCCAGAACTTGAGGCGTCAAACTACCTCTTCCCAAAAACTCTCTTTTCTTGTTCATTATACTTCCTTTTCTTAGCCCCTTCGATTACGCGGGCTTTTTTAATCAATTCCAAATAATTCTTTAGCCCAAATTCCTCCAATTTAATTCTCAAGTCCTCATCTAGACCTCCTAAGAAAACTTGCTTTTTTCAGCTCTTCACTATCTAGGAATGATTCTGGTGCATACTGAAGTAAATGATTGAACTCTGTTTCATATTGTTCAATGGATCTCCCCTCCCCGCTACTTGACGTGCAAGAAGTCGGCACTATACCATACTCTGAGACTAGAGGGGAAGTAGTTTTCCAAAAACTCTTTGCGGAAGGTTTCCCATGTCATAGGTGGAGTTAAGCTTCTCCTCTTGGATTCCCACCACACCCAAGCATTATACCTTAGCATGTAAGTTCCATACTCCAACTGGATGTATGGGGGAATCTCGTATGCAGTAAAAGAGCACTCAACTTGCGCTAACCAGTCTTCCGCCTCATCGGACTTTCCAAACGCCCCGTCAAAATGACGATTACTCTTGATAAAATCCGACAAAAAGCTTCTTTGCTACCTCCTGTAAGGTGGAGGGGGTGGAAAAGGTGCATTGTAAGATTGTTCTTGTGGAGGTAGAGCAATTTCTGTAGTCATCCCTCTGTGAGCTGCAGGCAGTGGGGGTAGTGGTGCTGAATCCCTCACTCTCTATTCGGGATTAGGTTGTTAGTGAAGGTTTTGTGTTTGGATAAATGCATTTAGCAAGTTTGTTAGCTGTCCTATCGCATTCATCATCACTGTTTGAGGATTTGGGGGTGCAGCCTCATGTTGATTAGGTTGTAGGTAGTTTGGTAGATTCTCCTTACTAGCCTCATTCGGGAGGGGCTTCTGCTCCCAGTTACGGTTCCTTCGATTACGTCTGTTGCATATTATTTGGTAAGTTTTAGTGTCTTCTTGAAGTTTTAATTTGTAAAAGTTAATTCAACATACAATGTTCATGACTTAAGAAAAATTCGAGAAATCATAAAATTTCAAAAAGGGAAATCAATCTTTTAAATCTTCTTATTATCATAAGAAAGCCATAAAACAAAAGAACTCATATATAGTAATAAAATCACAAGTTCAGAATGATGATATGAATGAAATGGTGCTCAGGTAACTAAATATGGTTAATGTCATTTACAGCTAATGCATAACATGATTGTTCGAAATCTGTGAATCTTTGTAATATAAAAGAAAAGCATTCTCCTTCCTTTGAAACAAAACATAGTACTTCATTAATTGAGCGAGCCATACAAGGATTTACATTGAAATTTTTAAGTTCACAAAACTTGGCAAGCTACTAATCTAACTTTAGTCTTAGACATCGCCTTCTAGCCAACAACAAAACAAAAGATACAAGAAAAGAAAAGAAACACATATTAAGCCGTCAAAGGAAACCTAAGGCAAATTGGCATCCCGCATTGCCTTCTACCAAAAAGTTCTACTTGGACTCTATGGGTCAAACTTGCTTCCTTCTCCTCAATCTTCACTCGAGTCATCGAGGGTCGGGCTAGGGAGCCATCCTCTACTAGAAGAACTGCCATCATCTTGACGGATGAACTAGCTTAGATATTCTCTCACCGCTAGCCTTCTTCTCCTAGTAGGTAGAACCAAAATCTCGTGGTCATGCTCCTCATCGTCCACATTTCATCCCACTTCTTGTTCTTCCTCATGATTTACTTCTTCCTCCCCAACTCTCATTCCTTGTTCATCCACATGGTTTTCTTCTATCCCTAGCTCTCTTCCCACTTCTTCCCACAATCGGTCCACTTTTTCCCAAGCGTCCCTCATAATCATCTCATGCTCATTCTCTACTTCCATTGGTTCAGGGTCCATGGGTTCAGGAATCACTTCATCAATCACTGGAGGGTACTCATTCTCAACATAGATGTGTCTCCAAACTGTGGGATCTATCTCGGATTCCCTTCTACCACAATCAGCGATATCTAGGTCTCGGTCAAAATCCCAAGCGGCTTGGTTGGGCTCATGGTTTACATCTTCCTCCATGCCTATGGGAGGGGTAGGGGTCCTTGGCACTACTTCTTCTGCCCAGTTCGGGTCCTCTTCGGGATCCTCCTCCTTCTCTACTTCTACTTCCTCTTCCACATTCTCAATCTCGTTATTTCCTCCTGGTACAGGTGCATTAATCAATTGCATACCGACATCTCTAGCGGCTGGAGGCTAGATGCTTATATGGGGTGGAAGGATGTCTAAGCACATGGCATGCCAAATTATGTGATTCCATCCGTCTGCTATATTCTATTCTTGATGGTCAAAGAAGTCGTCATGTGCATAAACATAAAGGAATCCTATGTTAGTCCATACTCGGAAGTCTGGAAGGGTTGGGTGCCCTTTGTTTTTCAGGATGAAGGTGGCTTCCCTCGTCATGGGATCACGCCTGCACTCTACATGATCCTCTCCATGGTGTAAATGGTTTCTAACTTGGTCCATCTCCTCGTCCTTATGGGGTCAAATCTCACTTGGTCCACAACTAATGCCCATCTAGTATACCTTAACCCTTCTTTCCAAAGTCTAAACATTTCTCCCAAAGTTCGATGACTTCTTGCTAAAGCAAAATCTTCGTATAACTCCCTTAACCTTAACCGATATTCCACAAAAGTCTCATCTGTCCTCTTCGTAAAATTTCGAGCACGCTTACGGCTCTCTCCCAGGGAGACCTACAATAAGAAAAGACTTCTAATTAGCCTAAAACTTTTAACTCTATTTTAACCTATTTGTTTAACTCCTAGGTTCAATTTTTGGTTCTATTGTCATGCTTTATAACTTAGTGCTCTGATATCAACCTTAACTCTCACACCCCATAGGGTATCCTAAAGGTAATAGTCTACTACATGCCATATAAGACCCACGAGTTACTACCTTAGTCCTTCGGGAGTCTTGTATAGATGTCCCTTTACAACAATAAAATACTTGAATCGATAGAGATAAAGAGTTTAAATTGACATTCAATAGCATTAGAATATAAATCAAAACACATATATAAATAATTACAAAGACTAAAGGGCATTCCCCTGCAAAAGAATATTGTTAAGAGGTCTATTATAGTCATCCAGAATCTTTTGGTTTCCTACGGAAGCCTAAACAGAAATGAATATAACTTCTAAAGGAAACGCCTAGCTCCTGTACCTGAGCTGTTAGATGCCTCTGTCTAAGCCAGATAAACGAGTGCTGCAACAAATAAAAACTGTAGGGATGTAAGCTACACTAGCTTAGTGAGTCAGAACTTCCATGATCATATCAAGAACACATCATACAAGCAAGTGATTAATCAGGCAAGTGATATGCATCAAACATATGGAAATCAATAGACATATAACTAGCCGGAAATCATATGTGAATGGAATTTCACCCTCTATTCCGGGTTCGCAGATTAACAAATACTATGGTACTACTAAAATATGCTGTTTTTGGGTCACGGTTAACCAACTTATAATTTCGTTTGTGGATCATGATTAACCAACTCATTATTTAGTTTATGGATCATGATTAACCAACTTTTACTCCGTTTTTGGATCACAGGCAACCAACCAATGCTAATGCTCCATCCCCATTTGTGATATCAATGAGTCCATATTTCTTATAAATTCTGAATAGTCAATTATGCCAATTTCTTAGGTGATCAATCAGTAATCGAAGACATTCAATCCTAATTCATCTATACAACCATTAGTTAATCACCCGGCTTCGATATTCTTATTTCCAATTTCTCATATTAACAGCAAACATACATAATTCCCATTTATCCCTACCATACATATCTTTTTATCTTTGCCTAAAATCTAATGCAACTATCATTATAATCACATACAATAAATGGAATCGGGAAGAAATACTCACTCAGCCATTGGAACACCGGTCCTCTAGTAATAATAGTCCGGTAGAAGAGAATCGTCAATCTCAGGGTCACCTAAAAAGGAAAAAATACCTTAATGAGTATTTCATCACTTAACAAAACCAAACTATTAAACAAAACTAGTAATTTCGTAATTCTCATCATTTGTGGAAGTCTCAACTTAAAATGGCCGTAACTTGGTTATTTTAACTTGGAATTTCGTAAATTATATATCGATTTCTATCTACTTCGAAAGATCTATCTAATTATAATATTATTTTGAAGTTTTGAAAATGTTTAGGTCTCAAAACATTCTGATCAATTCTGATCAGTAGCAAAATTCAATTCTGAAAAGTAGTTTTGTGAATATTTGTAATGTTTCTACTATATAGATTAATCATACATGAAATATTGATGATTTCTTATCATGAATTGCATGTTATGAGTTTGATGTATGCATGCTTTTGATGATATTTACTAAAGGAAAATTTTAGAACCCTTTATTTTGTAAGACTCCACGAATACTTACTCTTAAGAAGACTAGTTTCATGACTTTGATCATTCTCTTTTGTTTTGGAATTATTTCTTAGGAAAATCTAGTTATCCTTGCTAAATTTGAGTCTTTATAATATATATTCCTTAAAGCCTTCATTTCTTCATGAAAATCCCCATTTTATACTTTGTAAACAAGTTTCCAAATAGGAGCTATTCCTAAATCCGAATTTTTGTAAAATTAGTTTTTGAGTGATTTCTTTGAGAAAAACTTATTTAATACTTTAAAATTTAAGGCTCTATTATACCTATCCCTTAGGGACTTCATTTCTTTAATAAAACTTCTATTTTGAGTTTAGAAAATAAGTGTTTTCATGCTATTACTCATTTATTACGAATTTCTTAAAATGACAAGTAACTCAAAATTTTCTATTTTATTTCTACTCCTTGTTTTACATATTTTTCTTAGCAAATCCAATCTCAACTTATAAAAATCATCACTTAATGATGTCTATTACCTATAGTCTTCATTTTTCATATAAAACACAAGTTTTAGAGTTGATAAAAGGGTTTTTAAGGCATGGTCTTGAAACCATCCGAATTTGCACTTGCTCATTTCAATAAATAATTTTCCTTTTTGAGTTTCTTGTCTCATCTACTTAATGATCTACAAAGTACAATATTTATATATACAAGACAAAGGCCTTTATGATCATTAATGCACCAAAACTCAAAATATCCATAAAATCATGAATGTCAAGTATAATATGAGTATTTAAATGCTAGATCTACTACTTAAAATGCATGAAATGGAGTTTGAAAACATAAAAATAGATTTTTGTGCAAGATCTTTACTTTACTCTACTACTACATGCATCAACATGAAGATTATTATACAAAAACACATTCAAATACAAGATCTACTCTTGTGATGGTTTGATATTCATGTAGTAGTATTTTCTTGTTCCTAGCAAGAGCTCATGGGGACTTAAAGATGAAAATGCTCATGAATGGTCTTTCCATTACAAGGTTTAGTGGTAGAAATGATGAGGATCTATTACCTAAAGCTTGAATCAAGAGGAGAATGAGAAGAAAAAAATAGATTTATGTGAGTGTGTGTGTACGTGCTATGGGGTCACGGCAAGGAGAGAAATGGGGAGGGTTTGTGTAATTTTTGAATAAGAAATGAAATGAAGAAAGAGAATGAAGCATAAAAGAATATATAATAAGTTAAATTAGGGTTTGTGTGATTAAAATAAAGATGGAAAAATAGAACAAATGAGGGTAAGAGAGGGGGGTGTGCGCTGGTTTACAAAGGATAGGGAGAAAGAGAGTTTAAATTGTTTTGTTTTATTTAATTTATATAATAATAAGTCTTAAAATGTAATAATTTCTTTAGAGACAAAAATTCTTGGAAAAGAAAATATAATTGAGTATTTTGTAAGGATGTAAGAGTAGGGTGTGGCTTGTGAGTGCAGTAGGTTGTACTTGTGAATAGTAATGAATAGTAAACAAGATAATTAATTTACTAGTAGTAAAGGAAATACGAGAAAAAGGCTATATCTATATTTTTCATAAATCTAAAAATTATAAAATTTATATTTTTGAAATCCTTATTAAATTTTGGTTCTAAAGAGTATTCCAAAATATTTTTCAAATTTTGAGTCCCGGGACCCACTTTTCCATAACGGATCTAGAGAAGGCCCGAAATAAAAAAAATTTCGAAATAAGATCTTTTTATGGTTTAAAATATACTTTAGAACAATATTCTAGATTAAATTTTTTTACAAAAGTTCTTTAGTTTGAAATCGAAGGAAAGTCGGATCCAGGATTCTTAGGTTTCTCTCTCAAGCTTAAGCTAATCCGGTTTAAGGTTTTGGTTTCCGATTCCCGGAATCTACTTAGTTACTAAGAAAACTGGGGTTTACAGTATGAGGCTTGAAAGTTTGACTGCTACAATTTTGCAGATGCAACTTTGGGCGAATGCCCATTTATTGGAGGATAAGTCTCGCTTTTTCTTTATCCTTTGACTTATCCTTTAGACTAAAAATAATCCCAACCAAATTATCACATACATTTTTCTCAATATGCATCATATCAAGATTGTGCCAAATAAGCAATTGTTGTAATATGCCAATTTGAAAAGCACACTTTTCTTACACTAGTTTGTATCGCCTTCGTTGGTCTGCCGACTAAGTCTCTTTTGTGTTTTCCCCATTATAACATGCTCATATCGAATAAATTGATCCATAATATCCTCACTGATGAACTCCCTTAATCATGGCTACGTCTCAACTATGCCACCAAAACTCCCATTATCATGCACCATCAATGCTTAGTTAGCAAGAATCGTATATGGCTATATAATGGAACTTACTATTTGCATGGTCGCTTGTGCAATCTACATTGCATACAAGGCATGCCTCATATCCCCTCATCATCCAATCGAAAATTTCACCATATGTCGAAAAATTATTGATTGTCCCCAACGATGCAACATACATCAAGAACGTTTGACCTATTACCACGTCCAATCTCCTCGTAACTTTCTACCACAGTTCTTTAAACGCTTCCACTAGGAGTTGCAAGCACAAATCAATGTCATTACCCTGAGATCTAGGTCTCGATATTGAAAGTGGCATCATTAGGTATGCCTCCTTCATGCATCTCCATAGTAGAACATTGTATACAAATAGAATGATTGGCTATACACTATATGTTGAACTCATGTTTACATAAGGATTGAAGTTATCGGTAGTAAGTCCCGATCTCACATTCCAAGAATCCATAGTGAATAGGGTACTTGCTATCCAAACCCTTTCCATTACTCGAAGTCCACGGGATGCTTCAACATGTTAGAAAAAATGCAGCACCGCTAGGCTTGATTAAATACACGTGCACATGCATATTACAGAAGCGAAAGCTACAAAGTAAGTTTCTAAATAAATTTTAAACACACTTAACCAATCATTAAAATAGTAATAATAAAGAGATATGGGAAGGAGAAGATTTACACCAAATTTAATGTGGAGTTCGGCCTATCCCCTAATCTCTACTGTCCACAATTGTCTCACTCAAGAAAGACTTCACATATTTTATTCATCACAAAACAAATTGCCTCACTAAGAGGACTTCACAACAAGGCCTTGATATGAGGACTTCACAAATGTCAACACACACATAGGACTTCACACAGGTGCCTCAACACATGGAGACTTCACTAAATCGCTCAGATAAAATATGTGAATAGTGCCTTACAATATCAGCTCACTAATCTCACAGATGGCGCTATTCACGTAATATAAATAAACACATATCAAGAGAGTGTTTTAACATAATCTCTGCAAGTTAAGCTCGACTCTCTTATTAAAAATCACCCCAAAACATCCTATATATATATATGTATATATATATCAGGTTTTAAAATATAGTCATTCACCCCAAAAGAACCTCCAATAGTCAATTTCAAAATTCTACAACGGTTAGTTTTTAAACCGCCATGCCCTAAACTTCATAGCGCCTCAAACTCATCGTGCCTCAAATTGACCCTCAACCAATGACTATTCTCGTCAAGCCTTAGATTTGAGCATGTCGAGTGTTGGTTTTGAGGTTGTCATACCCTAACACTTAACACGTTGAGCCCTCAATGTAACCCTCAACTAAACTTGATCAACTTGTTTTGTTCTATTTGTTGTGTGTTGGTTTTACACTTGTCACGCCTTGGTTCAAACACGTCCAGTCCTCGATTTGCCCCTTGAGTTTAGGTCGTGACCAAAGCTGTGACACTTATAAATATTTTCCTACTAAAACCTGTACAATGTCCATAAAAATACGCAAATACACAGATATGTAGATTAAAGCTAAAACATATAAAAAACAAGATTGTAACCACCCATGGTTCATCACAACACACCTTCCTCACTAACGACCCATTTACTTGGAGATAATAGAGGGAGATAGAATAATCATTCCTAGAAATCAATTTATTACCTTGTTTATTTGTACAAATGAACTGGACATATTTATTACTGGTAATCTTTCTATTCCTTATGCAGATAGAATAAAAAAAAGCCACCTACCATATGGTTTTTTTATTACCTCTCTATTCCCTCTCCAGT
This sequence comes from Combretum micranthum, assembly GCA_024138025.1. Taxonomy (NCBI): domain Eukaryota; kingdom Viridiplantae; phylum Streptophyta; class Magnoliopsida; order Myrtales; family Combretaceae; genus Combretum; species Combretum micranthum. The sequence goes on along the minus strand of JAMXBD010002326.1, from coordinate 166,412 downwards.
AGGAATCAAAATTTAAAGGATGTTACTATTTTATCCCTAGTAAATTTAGTTATTGACAAATATACCATAACAATACACAAAACCCTCCTTTTTAGATACAATTGTGTCATTCTTTATTTATTTTATTGTTAAAATTTAGCAAATCATGTACAAATCTATAATGCAGATTATATATAACATACACATATAACATAGTTCTATAATGACTCGTATAAGTTATAACTTGTATATAAAACTTATAAGTGATATATATAGATTACATATGTTATATATATAAATTATAGAATTATATATGAAAAAATAGTGTGCCTTGATAAAACATATAAATTGTATATATAAGTTATAATTCATAACTTGTATATATTATTTGTAAGTAAAATATATATATATATATTTCATATGGATAAGTTATAAGTGATATTCTATATACATGATTTATATAAATATATAAGTTATAAGTTATATATATGTAAGTTGTATAGTTTACTTATTACACATACATAAAAGTGTGTGAGTTATATATCTAACTCATTCTAAAAAAGTCTAAATACATAATCTAGAGAGATTATGAATATAGGAGCTATACATATACTATATATGTGAATAATGTATTGATAAAATACATAAGTTATATATCTAAGTTATACATGTAAGTTAAATTATATATATATATATAAACACACAGACACATAAGTTATAGCTTATATATATAAGTTATGTTTTATTTATATAAGTTACAAATGTATTATGTTTTATAAATGATAAGTTATATATATAAGCTATAATTCATATATGTAAGTTATAGATATATCATCTTTATTTATAAGTTATTATTTATATATTTATAAATGTAAAAAATATATAAGTTACTAATCTAGAGATTATAAATATCTTATAAATGGCAAAAAAATTAGGAATTGATAAAATATATAAGTTGTATGTACAAGTTATATATACATATATATATGTTACATTTTATAAGTTATATGTTATATCTATATGCATGTATAACATATGGACTAACACATAATCTATGTATATTTGTATATTTATATATGTGTATGTATTATATATATATATATCATATATAAATTATACATTTATATATTTATATATAATGCATTTGTTATGAATAGCATATGTGTATGAGTATGGGTATAGGTATATGACGCAACGTAGAAAACGAATGACAATTTAGGGTTATCATAAGCCATTGAATCTCACAAGGTTACTGGACTGTGATCTTCAAACGCTTGTTAATCCTAAAGGAAATCTAGGTATTTGGCATCAAATAACAAGATCTTGCGCAAAGATCTAAAATTTGAGAATAAACAGCAAGCTATGAAGAATATAGTCAAATATTGATAAGATATTTATTTGGTTTATGCCCCAGGCTTACAATATAAAGCAAAAGAAAATAAAATTGTCACGTGATCAACATCAGCAGCATACAAGGTATACACTAGCAACGTACATAATCAACCCTAGCAGTATTGAAGACGGCATAAATAGTTTTGGTTATGCTCACTTCCAATACCGGCTAAAGGCCGATGGAGTAAAAGTCGAACAATAACAGCATAGGATACAGAACAGTTTGCAACATTTCAAAACTTGGTCTTTCATCCTAATCGATGCTGCTTCTCTAAGTAACTGTGAGCAATCTCCTCTACTGCATCATCCTCCCCAGGGTGAAAAGAATTCACCCTTGAATTGTTGTTGTTCGAGCTATCATCAGTTTAGGGAATGAGATGCTTCACATTAAACACATCAGATGTGTGAATGTGGTTAGGTAATCGAAGTCAGTAGGCATTTGGATTGATCTTTTCAATAATCTCGAACGTCCAACCTTCCTAGTAGAGAGCTTGTTAGATTCCCCCATAGGAAATTTGTCTTAAGTGAGAACTGCCTATACAAAATCTCCTTCATCAAACGCCAAGTGTCATCTCCTCATGTCAACAATTTCCTTATACTTTTTTGCAGCCTTCTCTAAGTTGTTGTGAAGGGTATGATGAATCTCCTGCAAACTGTGTACAAAATTCATTGCTTTTCCATGGGTTTTAGTATAATCAAGAACAACCAACAGATCAAGAGGACCTCTAGGAATGACTGAATAAACAATCTGGAAAGGGCTAAAACCTGTGCTTTGGTTGATTGCATGGTTGTGAGCAAACTCATCTTGGCTTAACTTCTGATCCCAACTCTTTATATTCTCCCCCACTAAACTCCTTAGAAGATTGCCCAGTGATTTATTCACCACTTCGATCTAACCATTTGTCTATGGATAGTAGGCACTACTGAAATTTAATTGTGTGTTGACCATCTTACATAAACTCCTGCAAAAGTGGCTCAAAAATCTGGTATCCCTGTCAAACACAATAAAAGAAGGCAAACCATGTAATCTATACACTTCTCGAAAATATAATTGTGCCACACACAAGGCATTAGCTGTTTTCTTGCAAGGAATGAAATGTACCATCTTGGAGAATCGATCTACCACATATATGGAATCATTACCCCTCTGTTTCCTTAGCAAACCCATGACAAAATCCATACTAACATCAACCCATGGCTAAGATGGCATGGGTAAAGGCAAATACAGTCCAACATTAGTAGCCAATCCCTTGGATACTTCACACACCTTACACCTCTGTACAAATCTGTCTACCTCCTTTCGAATAGATGGCTAATAATAAAATGCCTGGATTAAATGCAGTGTTCTATCTCTGCCCACATGCCCCTCATAATGCAATTCCTATATAATCTTAGCCCTCAAGTGACAATTGGATATGCAAAGCTGATTACCCTTAGATAAAAAACTATCTTATAGCAGAAACTTAGTCTTCTCCTCATCTTGAATACGGGATAAAATACGAGAAAAGATGGATGAGAATCATATAAAGTAGAGAAGCATCAAAACCAGGTACCTCAATCTGCATTTTGCTTAATAGACTCCTTCGCCTACTTAAAGCATTTGCAACTCTATTTGCAGCCCTACTTGTGTTTTCACAACAAAGGTGAAACACTCGAAATATTCAATCCATGAAGGATGCCTAGATGATACTTTTCCTAGCTATGAAGATGTTTCAGAGCTTCATGATCAGTATATAGAATAAACTCTTTATGGAACAATAATGCCGCCAATGCTTAACTGCCTGTACCACAGCATAAAACTCAACATCATAAGTGCTATACCTAAATTTTGCTCTAATCAACTTCTCACTATAATAGGCAATAGGCCTGTTATTTTGACTCAATATAGCCTCAATCCCCACTTTAGATGCGTCTGAGTGAAGTTCAAAAGGCTAATGAAAGTCTGGAAGTGATAAGATCATATTATATACAACTTGTTAATGTTCAAAATAGCTAGAATGGATACATGTTTTGGTTAAAATTCATGTTTCAGGACTAATTTGGACAAAGAAATCAAAACAAGAAACTTTGGAGTGAAAATTGGAAAAAATTCAAGGATACACTGGCTTTTCTGACTTCAAAGCCGCCGGCGTTGAGACGGCTTACAAGATGCACTCGTTCAAGGCCGTTGCCTATACTGCCAGCTTTACAAGCCTTAGCTTAATCAATTGTATGCCGCCGAAAAGCCACCGGCGTAGAAGATGAATAGGCCAGCTTATATTGAAGGCCGGCAGCTCAGAATTGAAACAATGCCAGTGCAAAAGGAGTTACAACCTACGCTAGATACTAAACAGCCGGCGTTGAGGCAGTGTAAATCAGAGATCAGAAGCGACAAGTAGATAACACATGCTTAGTGACAATTGGAAAGATCAAATATGATGGAGTGTCTAAGCCGGTATCAAAACCGCCGGCTTTGGGACGGATTTCCTTATAAATTGATCCAACCTTTCATTTCTCATCATATACGCCGGCTAGATCTATATCTAAGCCGCCGGCGTAGAAGCAGCCTACACTTGTAACCGAAGATGAAAGCTGCCAATACACTGCCTGTGCAAGGAAGAAGAAGCCTTTACGCCATCTATAAGCCGCCGGCGTAGGATCTGTAACTACCAGTATACCAATTGAAACTGAAATTTTCCATTAATGCTTTGCACGAAATTTTTCCTATAAATAGGGGATCTCCCTCCTCATGTTGAACAAGCAGAAGCAAAATAGAGAGTATTTCAGTGTACAAATAGTCTTAACATTTTATAGAGATTTGTGAGAGAATTGAGCTTTCAAGAAATGTAATTGAAGCTTGCGATATTTGAATTGGTGATATCTAATCTCATTCTTATGCAATTCATTTATCTGAATTATTTGTCCATAATGTTATCAATTGCATGTTCTTATTTGATTATTGAATCATTTGTCATGAGTAGCTAAATTTTCTTTGTGGAAGTGATGAAATCTTAATTTTGCTAAGATGATTCTTAAACTTATATTATAGGATTGTTAGAATTATGGAATATTTATATTGAATCCTAATTATCTATTTTATTTCCGATGGAAATTGAATTGATAAGAATTCTGATAATTTGGAAAAAGAATTAGGGTTCATAGGAATTCAAGAATTGAGATTGAACAACAATTGTGAAAGCAAGTAAGTTTAATCTAATTTAGAAATTATTCCATGTGCTTCATACAATATTTTATTTTAATTTCTCACTAAGGAATTAGGAGAAGTTAATTTAGGATATTAGACAATTATAGAATTAGAAGATTTATGATTGTAAATTAGATTCCATTGATAATTTGTATAGCGGAAGCTAATGGATTATTTTATGGTTTACTAAAACTGGATAGTTTTAGGTTTTGACAATTTCTTACAAATATCCACAATCCTAATTATTCATATAATATAAATTCAGCATTGATTAGTAATGATTAGGATGGATTCTGTTCCTTCCCACATTCATCTTATATAACTTCTCACAATCTCATTGCATTCATAGTAGATAGAATTAGTTAGTTGATTGATACATTTTTTATTACCTAATATTAGTATAAACTAATATCAATCTAGTAGTTAATTTAGTCCTTGTGGGAGCGATACTCAATTCACTTCTATATTACTTGAACAAGACCCAGTACACTTGCTGGTAGTATCTGAAATTATATACACATTTTACATCAGATCAAGTTTTTAGCGCCGTTGTCGGGGACCAAATTAATATTAGATTACTTTTAGTTTTGCTAGTAGTTTAGGTGTTTTTCCAAAGAATTGATTATTTTCTTTTCTTTTGCAGGTTACATGCATAGAAATAGAAGTAGGGAACTTCTACCAATTGATCCTGAAATTGAACAAACCCTGCATCAACAAAGAAGAGAAAACAGAAGGCAAGAAGAAATGGCAGAAAACGAACCAAGAAACAATGAGGGCAACAATGATCACAACAACAATCCAATTCAAGTTGTACCTGTTAGAGCACTTCGGGATTATACAGTACCTATTGTACAAGGTCCTGCTGTGAGAATACCTACAGTTTAAGCCAACAATTTTGAGCTTAAACCAGCATTGATTCAGATGGTTGAATCACATCAATTTGGAGGATATCCTAATGAAACACCAGATGAACACATTGCCAAATTCCTCCAATATTGCAATACTGTCAAACTTAATGGCGTAACAGATGAGGCCATTAGAATGCAGCTTTTTCCTTTCTCTCTTAAGGATAAAGCATTGGCATGGTTCAACTCTTAACTACCTGAATCCATTACTTCATGGGCAGATTTGATAACTAATTTTTTGAAGAGATTTTTCCCTCCTACCAGAACTGCCAGACTAAGAAATGAGATCACGAACTTCACAAAGTTTCTTGGAGAATCATTATATGAAGCTTGGGAAAGATTCAAAGAAGCAGTTATGCCCACATCATGGACTTCCGGATAATCTCTTGATTGAAAATTTCTATCTCAGTTTAGATGAGACTTTGAGATCATTGGTGGATGCTACATCCAAAGGATCACTCATGGGAAAAACATATGATGAAGTTAGTGTATTAATTAAAGAATTAGCTTCTAGTGCTCACAACTGGAGCTGTGAAAGAACAAGATCAAAGGTGGAATCTGTTCAAGATAATGAATCCATCCAACAACTTACTACTCAAGTTTCAGCTTTAACTACACAAGTAAGTAAACTTGTAGCATCTAGTTCTTTGAATACTAATCAGGTTGCTACTTGTGAGTTATGCTCAGGACCACATCCAGTTTATGATTGTCCTCATGGTAATACACCATCATCAAGTGGAGAGCAACTCAACTATGTTGGAAATTTTGGAAGGGTTAATTATGGACCATATTAAAATACTTATAATCTAGAATGGCGTAATCATCCAAATCTTTCCTACAAGAATGATGCAAATGTTTTCAAGCCCCCACCTAGATTTCAAAGACAAGGGCCCATAAGAAATACTCAGCCTCCACCTCGGCAAAATCAAATTTCAACTGATGAGTTGTTGAAGACTTTCATTCAAACTACTCAAACCACACTCAACAATCAGCATGTGATTATTCAAGATCATCAAGGGAAATTCCATCAACTTGCTCAGCAAATTGGTAATAGACCATCTGGTTCTTCACCAAGCAACACTGAGGAAAATCCTAAAACCGTGAATACTATAGTTTTGAGAAGTGGCAAGGAAGTTGAACCCGCTGAGGCAAAAGTTCAGGAAACTAAGGAGATTCCAGTCAAAGATAAAGGAAAACAAAAGATGGAGGAGTCCATGCAACAATCACCTGAAGTAAGATCTTATGTTCCACCTATTCCTTTTCCAGGAAGATTGAAGCAACAAAAATTGGATGAGCAATTTTCAAAGTTTCTGGATGTTTTCAAAAAGTTGCAAATCGATATTCCATTCTTAGAAGTAATTCAAGAAATGCCTTCATATGCAAAATTTATCAAGGAATTGCTTACTAAGAAGATAAGGATTGATGGAAATGATCAAGTGATGCTCATAGGAGAATGCTGATAAAGTCGTATTTCACTCAACTTTGCAATAATCAAATCATATTTATCTATTATAGATTTTATAGAAATCGAATGGAAATGGTACTTAAGTATTCTTAAATTGTTATTTCAGGTCATTAAGGACTTAAACAACAAATACAAGCAATTGGGAGAAGTTTCATGCAAATTTGGGAAAGAAATCAAGTAAGGCCGGCCAAGCAAGTATCATGACAGTTTTGGCGATGTTTCATAAATTGAACATATGTCTCTCATCCAAGCTCCTATTAAGATGATTTCAAATGCTACTAAAACCTAAGAGAGAGATATTCAATTTTCATGTTTTGGTCGAGAATGAATTCGGAATGAATCAGCATCAAAATATGCCATGAAGTTGCTGCTAAGACAGTGATGGTGTTCACTTTTAGGAAAATGACAGAGTTTGGTAAATTGTAGATATCTCTCTCATATGATCTTCTTTTGACGTGATTCAACCTCCTATGGAAAGATAAGAGCTAAATATACAATCTTCATGTTTAGCATTTCTGCTAATTATTAAAGAATGAAGGTTGAAAATCGCCTTGAAGTCACTACAAGTGCAGAACATCAGTAAGATTTGCAGATTGACACTGTTTTAGTAAATTTGATATATTTCTCTCATCCGAGGTCCGTTTGATATGATTTAAGATCCTATAGAAATAGGAGAGAAAGATATACAACTTTCATTTTATAAGTTTTTCCAAATTCCAATTGGAGTAAAGTCAAAAATCTCCATGATTTTTCTTCACATCAACACTGCTTAAAGGCTGTCATCTATCTTGCTTCGAAATTGATTTTACAATGTACACCGTCTACTGGAGATTCAAGGCCGCCAGCTTTGAGCCGGTGTACATTCAAAAATGCTCTCGAAAATCAAATTTTAAAAAGAAGGCCGGCTAGATCCAAAAGTATACCGCCGGTGTAGAGTGCCAACATATCTTCCCTGCGACTTTTCATGTATAAACTTCTCTTGTTGTATCTTTTGAAAAAAAAGAAACCATAGGCATGAAATTCTATTTTCTCTCCTTGCCCCTAGATCTACATTAGGGTTTAGAACACTAAAGTAGTTAACTTTTAATTTGATATCGGATTCCACATCGGATTCAAGTGGAAAACAACATTTGTGTTTGGATTTCAAGAACAGGATTCCATTGACAAGGTTATTTTGTTCTTTTTCTTATATCCTCTTATTGGATGTTGTTTGATGCTTGATTTCTTGTGTTCTTAAATCGGTTTTGAGTCTTTTATCTGGATTATATGATTGATCATTCTTGTTGTTGATTGATTACTTGTTCATATTCGGATTATCAATGTTATTTCACAAATCATGAAATTTTAGCTTTAATCTGGAATTCATGAATGATTAGGATTGTAATTGAGAAATTCTATTCTAATCAATTTTGTGATTATCTAATTAGGATTGCATTTCACATAGGCATATGGGTTGTAATTCTATTAGGGTTTGGTCAATTAGAAAATAATTGTCAATTAATCACTTTCCTAGGAATATGGAACATTGATCGGTAATTTTAGGGTAATGGTTGACTTTAGGAAAAGGAGTTGTTATCTTGTTCTTCATTGTTGAAAAAGTTGAACCCATTGATGATCTGGATTGACAAGTGCATTTTTGGTCAATAGCTGATATTTAATTTATTTCCAGATTTGATTGGCTCTAAACCTAATTCTATTTGAGGTGTGGAAATCCAATTTTTAGTAGTTTGTTTTATTAAAAGAAAATACAAAAATAGAAACATCTTTTGATTTGCCTAGCTATGAATTGGACTGATATAGTTGATAGCTAGTCCTTACTCCATATGGATTCGATTCGGTATTCACTGAAATTTTATTATTGCGCACGCACCCAATACACTGTCGGTTAAAGATCTGCTCATTTAAAGGAAATTGAATATAACTAAAAAGAGTTTTTTAAAGCATATATAGAAAAAGCGTGACCAGTATTTTGGCGTCGTTGCTAGGGATCGAACCCGGGTCACCCGCGTGACAGGCGGGAATACTCACCACTATCGGTGCTACTTTCAATTTTTAGGACTTTTGTAGACTAGGCTTTAATTGAAAAAAAAAATCTAAAAAATTTGCAAAATTTGAAAAAAAAAAAATTCTTTCTTCTTTATTTATATATACTAGGCTTTAATTCTTTTTGTACAATCTACTCATTTTTCTTTTTCTCTTTTCAGGTGCGTGAAGAACAAAAGATGGGTAATTCAGAAGCATTAGTTTTCCCATATTGTTGTACTAAAGAGCTTCAATCAGAAATATTTTCTTTCAAGCAATATGAGGGAGAGCCTGTGTCAAATGCATGGGGAAGATACCATAATTTGATGCATAAATGCCCCTATCATGGGTTACCTACTTGGTTTCAACTATTAATACTCTTAGAGGAATAGAAGATCATGATAGGATGATGCTAGAGTCAGCTACTAGAGGGTCATTGATGGGAATGCCTGTGGAAATAGCGTTTGGAAAATGGAAAAAAGAAAACCCATAGGATACCCATATGTTGATCCATTTCTCTTTTCCAGTAGTTTGTTTGTGGTGTAATGGATCACATGATAGCTCTCAATGTCAAGGTGGTAGTTCAGAACTTCATCCAAATATGTCAAATCAAGAATATCACAACACTTGTGAGACTCCAAGGCAAGAAACTATTGTCAATTCTTCTTCTATCCCCATAGCTCTAGATCCTGATAAAGAGAAAACTTTTGAAGAACTTGTGAGGAGTTTAGAGAAGAAATGGGAAGAAAAGTTTGATAAGAAACAAAAGGTTATTGAGAAATTGGAGACTCAGGTAGTAAGTCTAACTGAATTTGTTTCATCTATGTTTAATTTTGCTATCACAAATGCAGACTGGGAGCTTCCTTGTGATGGAAAGAATGAAGAAATCCCAGTTCACAATGAAAGGCTAGAAAAAGAGAAAGCAGAAACAGTTGTATCAAGTGCAGAGAAAATAGACAGCAATTCTCCAGTGGCAATTGAGGTTGAAACAAAAGAAGACAAGCCAGCTTGGGAATTAGCAATTGAGAAGCTTTCAAATCTGACCATAGAGGGGTTTGAAAAATTAGGACAGCAAATTGCAAATCTTGAAAAGCCCTCTACCCCAATTGAGCATGCAGATGAGATTAAAGCAGATACAAGCAAGCCAGTTGAGAAACAAGAAACTTTGGCTTCTACATCAACTCATATGGAAGATGTGGTACAACAAGAGTTCAATCCTGTAGTCACAGAACCTGCTGTCAAATCATATGTACCATCAACTCCTTTTCCAGGAAGATCAAGAAAGAGGAAAGATGATGAGGATTTTAAGAGATTCTTGGAGGTGTTTAAAAAGCTTGAAGTCAATGTTCCCTTGACTGAAATTTTGGAAGAATTACCTCAGTATAGACGGTTTTTAAAAGAAGTCATGAGCAAGAAAAAGAAGATGAATGGGAGAGAGATAGTCATGTTGTCTCAAGCTTGTACTAAAGCTTTGAAGGATGCTTTGCCCCTTAAATTGAATGATCCAGGGAAATTTTCATTGGATTGCACCATAGGAGATAATAGATTCAAGAATGCTTTTTGTGATCTTGGTGCAAGCATAAATTTGATTCCTTTCTCTGAGGCAAAGAAACTAGGATTGGGGGATGCAATCAAGAAGACTGAGATGACAATTCAGTTGGTTGATCGCTCCATTAAAAGACTAAGAGGGGTAATTGAAGATGTGCTTTTGACAGTTGACAAGTTCATTTTTCCAATGGACTTTGTGGTACTAGATATGGAAGAAGATCTAGAGATTCCCATTATACTTGGCGGCCCATTCATGGCCACTGCTGGAGCTGTAATAGATGTGAAAAATAGCAAGATGGTGTTGAAGGTTGGAAATAAGGAGTTGAATGTGAATATCATGAAGAGATGGAAAAAGAACCCTGAATCCACCAAAGCTAACTCAACTGAAAGTACAAGAGTAGATTCATTGAAGAAAAGGAAGGATAAGAAGACTAGTGATTTTGAACCTCCTTGAACAAGAAAGTCAAAAAGTCAGGCTGAGACTATAAAACAAGCGCTGAATGGGAGGAAACCCACTATTATCTATCTATTTATATCTTTTTCTTTTTCTTTTTTTGTTATGTTTTTCTTTGCTTTGATAGTGTGCCCTATTTGTGCAGATAAGATAAAAAAAATCAGGATCTAAAGAGCTTTACTATAGACAACAAGAGATGAACATACAAGATGGACTTAACTGGAGAACTTATCTTTAGCTGTACCGATTGGAACTCACACATGCATCTATTTTAAAAACCGGGGAAGTACCGTTATTCCTTTTCTCCTTTATTTCTTTATTTCTTTCCTGTTGTTGAGCTGATTAGAAACAGTGAGGTCACTATTTATTTTAAGTGTGAGGGAAAGGATAATGAATGGAGAATTGGAGAATGGAGTTGAGTATGACTGTTACTGATGTCTTGTTTTTATTGAGCTTATTTGAATTTTTTTATGACATCTGAATTATATTGTGTACCCACACATTTGAATTGTTTTGTCCCAAAAGCATGATATGGCAATTTGAGGCCAAAATTTTTTGAAAAAATTGTATGAAATCTTGAGATTGTACAAAGAATTGTAAATAGCATCTATGTAAAGAATGTAAATTGACTTATTAAGTGCCTTACTCACCTACTGTTGTGATTAGAATACTTGGTTAAAATTAAGTAGTGAAATCTTTAAGGAACAAATTTACCTTGTATTTAGCTTTAGAATTGGAAATTTGAGAGTATGTCGAGTCCTTTTATGAAAAATAAACAAGTCTACTTCTAGGAAATTTTAGTTTGTATATACTCTTTGAGTTATTTTGATAACTTTGTAATACTTAGTGAAAGAGGTGAAGAGACTTTTCACATAGTGATCCTTTATAAAAATAAGTCTTGAATTTGTTATTTCATTCAAAAGATAAAAAAAAGAAACAAGCATAGCCTCTACCCTCTAACTTAAAAATTTGAGTTATGAGTATTTGAACTTGAATGTTAAAGTGAGGAAGAGTTCTTAGGGGTATTTTGAAACTTGGTCACTTAGGTGATGAGCCTGGATGTGCCGACTCAATGAACTCACTATAATGAGAAGGGAAGAAAGGAAAATGTTCAATTCATGAACTTTGAAAAACAAAAAGATGGAGGCAAAAACCTCCCAAAAAAAAAAAAAATGCTTGTATGGAAAAGAAAAGGAAAAAGAATGCAAAGTACCAAATGAAATAAGACTTATAATAAAAAAGGAGACAATCTAGGGGAAAGGTTGATACCATATGCTTTCACTATTTGTTGCTAAGATATATATATGCTAAAAGTCCAGTAAAGTCTAAATGAGTATTTTTCCTTAGTGGAATTTGCATTTACTTTTGAATAGAAGATTCTTTTGTTAAATACTAGAATTAAAGTTTGTTTTGTCTAGATTCGCTACTAAATTTTGATTGTAGTAATCTAATTACATGTACCTAGTTTGGTTTAAGCGATAAACACTAGCAACGCAAGTCATAGCTATCAAAAGAAAAGATGTAGAGTTTTGAATGATAAAGTGCTGTACATTCTATGACAAATTTCTACTTCTTGATCTTAATTATTTTGTTTGAGGACAAGAAAAAGTTCAAGTGTTGGGGAGTTGATAAAGTCGTATTTCACTCAACTTTGCAACAATCAAATCATGTTTATCTATTATAGATTTTATAGAAATCGAATGGAAATGGTACTTAAGTATGCTTAAATTGTTATTTCAGGTCATTAAGGACTTAAACAACAAATACAAGCAATTGGGAGAAGTTTCATGCAAATTTGGGAAAGAAATCAAGCAAGGCCGGCCATGCAAGTATCATGACAGTTTTGGCGATGTTTCATAAATTGAACATATGTCTCTCATCCAAGCTCCTATTAAGATGATTTCAAATGCTACTGAAACCTAAGAGAGAGATATTCAATTTCATGTTTTGGTCGAGAATGAATTCGGAATGAATCAGCATCAAAATATGCCATGAAGTTGCTGCTATGACAGTGATGGTGTTCACTTTTAGGAAAATGACAGAGTTTGGTAAATTGTAGATATCTCTCTCATATGATCTTCTTTTGACGTGATTCAACCTCCTATGGAAAGATAAGAGCTAAATATACAATCTTCATGTTTAGCATTCTGCTAATTATTAAAGAATGAAGGTGAAAATCGCCTTGAAGTCACTACAAGTGCAGAACATCAGTAAGATTTGCAGATTGACACTGTTTTAGTAAATTGATATATTTCTCTCATCCGAGGTCCGTTGATATGATTTAAGATCCTATAGAAATAGGAGAGAAAGATATACAACTTTCATTTTATAAGTTTTTCCAAATTCCAATTGGAGTAAAGTCAAAAATCTCCATGATTTTTCTTCACATCAACACTGCTTAAAGGCTGTCATCTATCTTGCTTCGAAATTGATTTTACAATGTACACCGTCTACTGGAGATTCAAGGCCGCCAGCTTTGAGCCGGTGTACATTCAAAAATGCTCTCGAAAATCAATTTTAAAAAAGAAGGCCGGCTAGATTCCAAAAGTATACCGCCGGTGTAGAGTGCCAACATATCTTCCCTGCGACTTTTCATGTATAAACTTCTCTTGTTTATCTTTTGAAAAAAAAAGAAACCATAGGCATGAAATTCTATTTCTCTCCTTGCTCCTAGATCTACATTAGGGTTAGACACTAAAGTAGTTAACTTTTAATTTGATATCGGATTCCACATCGATTCAAGTGGAAAACAACATTTGTGTTTGGATATCAAGAACAGATTCCATGACAAGGGTATTTTGTTCTTTTTCTTATATCCTCTTATTGGATGTTGTTGATGCTTGATTTCTTGTGTTCTTAAATCGTTTTTGAGTCTTTTATCTGGATTATATGATTAATCATTCTTGTTGTTGATGATTACTTGTTCATATTCGATTATCAATGTTATTTCACAAATCATGAAATTTTAGCTTTAATCTGGAATTCATGAATGATTAGGATTGTAATTGAAAATTCTTTCTCAATTTTGTGATTATCTAATTAGGATTGCGTTTCACATAGGATATGGGTTATAATTCTATTAGGTTGTCAATTAGAAAATAATTGTCATTAATCACTTTCCTAGGAATAGGGAACATTGATCGGTAATTTTAGGTAAGTGGTTGACTTTAGGAAAAGGAGTTGTTATCTTGTTCTTCATTGTTGAAAAAGTTGAACCCATTGATGATTTGGATTGACAAGTGCATTTTTGGTCAATAGCAGACATTTATTTATTTCCAGATTTGATTGGCTCTAAACCTAATTCTATTTGAGTGTGGAAATCCAAGATTTTAGTAGTTTAGTTTTATTAAAGGAAAATACAAAAATAGAAACATCTTTTGATTTGCTAGCTATGAATTGGACTGATATAGTTGATAGCTATCCTTACTCCATGTGATTCGATTCGGTATTCACTGAAATTTATTATTGTACCGCACCCAATACATTGTCGGTTAAAGATCTGCTGATTTAAAGGGAAATTAAATATAACTCAAAGAGTTTTTTAAAGCATATATTAAAAAAGCATGATCAAAAGCTCCATGATTTTGTAGAAAAGTCTACCTCATTTGCCTACCAAACATAGAGATCAGGGGAGTTTTACTGTTCCTTGCACTATAGGAAAATTTCATTCTGATAAAGTAGTTATTGATTCTGGTGCAAGTATTAATCTTATGCCTCTATCCATTTTCGGGAAATTAGGACTTGAAGAATGCAAGGAGACTCATGTCACTTTGCAACTTGCAGATAGAAGTGTCAAATACCCACGTGGCATTGTTGAAAATGTTTTGGTGAAAGTTGACAAGTTCATATTTCCAGCAGACTTTATAGTCATGGAAATGGATGAGGATCGTGAAGTCCCAATGATTCTTGGCAGACCATTCCTTGCAACCGGTAAAGCATTAATTGATGTGGAACAAGGTAAACTCACTTTAAGGGTAGAAAACGATCAGGTAACCTTTAATGTTTATCATGCAATGAAAAGATTTGATAAAGGTTCCTGTTATACTATTGATATTATTGATGAGTTTATTTCTGAGTCTGTTGAAGAGAATGTAGGAGTAGAGACTGTGGAGTTAGTTTTAGGAAATCTTGATGAATGGAGTGATGATGAGCAAGAGGTAGAAGTTGAGAAAGTGCACCAATTCAAAGCAAGATATTATGAGGAGCTAGGCACTAGTGAAAGCAAGCCAGTACCATCATTGATACAGCCACCAAATCTTGAGCTTAAACCCCTTCCTTCACATTTAAAATATGCTTTTCTAGGAACTGAAGATACTTTGCCAATAATTGTTTCATCTTATTTGACAGGTGAACAAGAGCAGCAGCTGCTTGGAGTTCTAAAGGAGCATAAAGAAGCAATTGGTTGGACTATTGCTGATATCAAGGGAATTAGCCCTATAATTTGCACTCACAAAATCTTGATGGAAGCTGAGTACAAACCAACAGTTCAACCACAGAGGAGACTTAACCCAACACTTAAGGAGGTAGTAAAAAAGGAAGTTTGAAACTACTTGATGCAGGTATTATCTATCCTATCTCTGATAGTAAGTGGGTTAGTCCAGTTCAAGTTGTACTAAAGAAAGGTGGTATGATGTGTGAAAAATGAAGAAAATCACTTGATTCCTACTCGTACTGTAACTGGGTGGAGAGTTTGCATTGATTATAAAAAGTTAAACGATGCCACCAGAAAATCACTTTCCCCTTCCTTTCATTGATCAGATGTTGAAAAACTTGCAGGGCATGATTATTATTGCTTCTAGATGGTATATCTGGTTGTAATCAATTTCTATAGCTCCTGATGACAAGAAAAAACCACTTTTACTTGTCCCTATGGCACTTTTGCTTTTAGGAGAATGCCCTTTGGTCTTTGCAATGCACCTGCTACTTTTCAAAGGTGTATGATGGCTATTTTTTCTGACATGCTTGAAAATTTTATTGAATTTTTATGGATGATTTTTTCTGTTTTTGGAAAGTCTTTTGAAGCATGTTTAGAAAACTTAGCTTGTCTTCTTCAAAGATGCAAAGAAACAAATTTGATTTTAAACTGGGAAAAATGTCATTTCATAGTAAGAGAAGGGATTGTTTTGGGTCATAAAGTTTTAGTTAGAGGAATTGAAGTTGATAAGGCAAAAATTGAGATCATAAAGAAATTACCACCACCCACTACTGTTAAGGGAGTTACAAGTTTTTTAGGACATGCTGGTTTTTATAGGAGATTTATTAAAGACTTCTCTAAAATTTCTAAACCCCTTTGCAATCTTCTTGAGAAAGATACAATGTTTAATTTTGATGACAATTGTTTGCAGACATTTAACTTATTGAAGGAAAAGCTCACATCTACACTAGTGATTATTGCACCAGATTGGGAGCTACCTTTTGAACTTATGTGTGATGCCAGGGACTTTATTGTAGGAGCAGTATTAGGTCAGAGAGAGGTAAGTTGTTTCATGTTATATACTATGCTAGTCGGACTTTGAATGGGGCTCAAAGAAACTATGCCACAATTGGGAAAGAACTTCTTGCTGTTATATTTGCTTGTGACAAGTTTAGGCCTTATCTGATAGAATCTAAAGTCATAGTATATACTGATCATGCTGCTTTGAAATACTTGTTTGCTAAAGCTGATGCAAAGCCAAGGTTGATTAGATGGATATTGTTGCTGTAAGAATTTGATCTTGAGATTAAGGATAAGAAGGGAACTGAGAACGTTATTACTGATCATTTATCTAGACTAGAATCTGATAGTTTAGATATACCTATCAATGAAAAGTTTCCTGATGAACAATTGCATGCAGTAGACATCCTAAGTTTGCCTTGGTATGTTGATTATGTCAATTACTTGGTTAGCAAAATTATTCCATATGGTTTATCTTATCAACAAAAGAAGAAGTTTTTACATGATGTGAAAAGCTATTTTTGGGATGAACCATATTTGTTCAAAAAATGTGTTGACCAAGTAATTGGACGTTGTGTGCCTGAATCTAAACAGCTTAACATTATTGAGCATTGTCATTCAAAAGAAGCAGGAGGTCATTTTAGTCTGCAAAGGACTGCGGCTAAGGTCTTATCATTTGGATTTTATTGGCCTAATTTGTTTCGTGATTGCAGGAAATATTTATTGTCTTATGCTCAATGTCAAAGGACTAGTAATATTTCCAAGAAACATGAATTACCACAAAACAACATACTGGTAATTGAGCTTTTTGATGTGTGGGGAATTGATTTCATGGGTCCTTTCCCTTCATCTTTTCAAACAAATATATACTTGTGGCAATCGATTATGTTTCTAAATGGGTGGAAGCGGTTGCTTTACAAACAAATGATGCCCGAGTAGTTTTGAAATTTTGAAAAAGAATATTTTTACCAGATTTGGGGTACCTAGAGCTATCATTAGTGATGGGGGATCACATTTTTGTAACAAGCAATTTGAAAAACTTTTGTCAAAATATGGTGTTACACATAAAATTGCTACCCCCTATCATCCACAAATAAGTGGACAAGTTGAGGTATCCAATAGGGAGATAAAAAGAATTTTGGAAAAAACTGTTAATGCATCTAGGAAAGATTGGTCTTTAAAACTAGATGATGCATTATGGGCTTATATAATTGCTTTTAAAACCCCTATTGGAATGTACCCATTTATGATTGTTTTTGGTAAATCATGTCATCTTCCTGTAGAACTTGAGCACAAGGCATATTGGGCCATTAAATTCCTTAATTTTGATGAAAAAGTTGCAGGTAAGAAAAGATTGCTTCAATTGAATCAATTGGATGAATGGAGGAATGAAGCTTATGAGAATTCTCGTATCTATAAAAAACAAGCGAAGAAATGGCATGACAGAAACATATCAAATGGGAGTTTTTGCCTGGACGAAAAGTTTTACTTTATAACTCTCATTTGAAGTTGTTTCCAGGAAAGTTGAGATCAAGATGGTTAGGACCGTTTGAAATTGCAAAAGTTTTTCCTACGGTGCAGTAGAATTGAAAACTGATGATAATCAGACTTTCAAGGTGAATGGGCATTTGCTCAAACATTTTTATGAAGGGGAAAACCATGATAGTGCTTCCACTTTCATGAATCTGAAGGAACCATGAAAAGAATTTGGAAAGTCGGGCTAAGTAACTCTAAACTAAGCGTTTCTTGGGAGGCAACCCATGTTTAATTTAAAGAGTAGTTTTATTTGTTTTGTTTTTACTAACTTAATTTTTAGTGTGGACAGGTTATGCAAAAAAAAAAATAAAATGAAAGCCGGCATAAAGCTGCCAGCCTTGAGCCAGCTTTGAAAAATCAAGGGAACGTCGAACTAAAGCCGCCTGCTTTCAGCCGGTGTAAAAGTCAAAAGAAAAGTAGGTGAGCACCGCACAAGAAGCCGGCAAATGAAAGGTGAAAGCTGTCGGCTTAGTGCAAGCGTTTGGAACAACAATTACACCAGCTTCTTACTTTCTAAGCCACCAGTGTTGAAGGCAGCGTATGTTCAAAATTGCAAGGGTTTTTGAAACCTCGATCAAAGCCGGCATCTGAGCTTGAAAGCCGCCAGCTTTGAAGCCGTCGTAGACCTGTACGCCGGCAGTGTAAATGAGTAAGCTGCCTGCCATTTGCTCTCGGCATGAATTTAATTTTGTTACACCGGCATGTAAGCCGCCGACATACTCGATAAAAATGCTGGCGTATGTTCTGCAGAATCGAATTTAACAGGTATGTCTCTCTCTCTTTCTCATTTCTCTCAATATTCACTCTCTCACTCTCACCTGATGCATCCCCACTGCTCATTCCTTGATCCATCGCGTTTGATCCATCTTGCACAAGTAAGTTTCCCTAACATTTGCTCTTAGTTCTCTGCTTTAATCCATTACATTGCATTGTATCTGTTTTAATCTGTCGATTAGCTCATGGATTATTGCAATTCGTAAATGGGACATTACCTTCAGATCTTGATAGATTAGATTGCTTGGATGATTTTGATGGTCTATTGAAAGTGAATTTCGGTTCCATACATGTTTAATTGTAATTTGTGCTTAGTTGTTTCATGAACTGTGTACAAATGCAAATTAGGGTTCTTGAGCTTGTGTAGAATGTTTAATTTCGAAAATTGGGGCTTTGTTGATTTGAATGCAATTTGATGCATGACATGAACTCTCATACTAATCAGTAGCTCCAATTGATGAATTGTGCTCTAATTTGAACTTGGAATTTCAAATTTATGGAAAATTTGAAGAAACTTTTGGTTTAAAAATGTTTACAGAACTTTTGGTGAAAAATTTTGAAAATCATTTCTTTGTGTAAAATTTGAAATTCCAACGTTCAAGTTTAAGCTGGCCAATCTAAGCTGCCAGCTTTGACTTTGTTTTGCAAGCGTACATTTTCAAATCAATTCCATGGCAGTAGCTTCACTAATTAAAATGCCTATGATCTCCAATCTGTTTGAAATCATGTTGTGAAATGACTTAGGCATAAATTAGGAATGTAGTCAGCAAGAATTTCATTGGAATTGTGCAAAGCTTTGCAATAACAAAATTCATGTAATTTAAGCTTTGTTGTACACTCAATTCTGATTTCCTATTCTAATTAAGTTTAATTTAAATTACAGGAATGGCTCCTAAACAGAAGAGACAAAAGACTACAGATGCCTCTACTTCTGGTTCTCATACCAGGAATCTGCTGTCCAGTCAACAGTATGCTAAAGATAGAAAGAAAAGGCTAGTGAAGATGGATTTTCTGAATACTCAGTATTTGGATTGGAGCTTACTGGATGAATATAGGATTACAGACAGAATTAGAGACATGATCCAAGATCCAGCTTGAATTATATTATTTGCTTTCAGGGAGCCAGCATATAAGAACTTAACTATTGAGTTCTTATCCACATTGAAGAATATCCCTGACAGAGCTGAATCCACATTCCAGTTTCAGGTGATGGGTGAGACTAGGGAAGTCAAGCTAAAACAGATAGGCAAGCTCCTAGGATTGTATGATGAGGAGGAGGAAAATTTGAATTTGCCCAACAGTTGGCCTGAGGGAGATGATTAGATGACTAAAGAGGCTTACTGGTATCAGTTGGTTCCTCTTAAGGGAGCAAATGAGCCATTTGTTCCCTCTAAATCATTGGCCACTTCATTTGTGTTGGGTTTCCATAGGGTTTTAAAATTATACAGATCAAATCTTTTGCAGCGGATTTCAAAAAGAAAACCCTAACCCAGTATCCATGTGTATTGATTAGATTAAAACAAAAACAAATAGTATGATTTCGTACCTCTAAAAGCTTGAAACTTGAAATCAATTTGCAGATCGGATCTGTAGGTACCGCAAAATCACAATACCCTCTACGGTATCCACACGAACGAGCACTCTACAAAAGGATCCTTCACGTGCTAGCGTGATCTAGAACATTTCTAGATGATATTGGGATTTTCACACACGACTCTTCATGCTTCACTCTTTAGGGTTTGCAGATTTTCTCTGTCGGTCTAATATCGACAGACAAGTCGTTGTTCTAAAGAGATCGCTTTATGTGCCTTTTATACTAATGTCATTCTCACATGAGTAATGACAGTAGTGCCCCTTAATCTAATAAGGGATAATATTTCCTAAAATATAATTCTTGCACATAACAAATAATAATTTATTATTACTCTCAATGATAATAAATTATTATTCCTACAAGACATCAAATTTAGTCTTTGATCCATTAATTTATTATTATTCTTAATAATAATAAATTATTATTCCCACGAGACATTAAATTTAGTCTATGATCCTTTTGACTCGTTCTTTTGTGTGTGACCCTGTACGTTCACTTAATGTTGGCAATTGACTTAAAAAATTTTAGTCAACAAAACAAAAGTAGCCTCTAGCAAGACATTATGTTTACCCAAATTAAATGAAGATCGGTGATCCGATTTTTACCTAATCCATAACTTATGTCATTATCCTTTTGTCACATGATATCTAGATTGAACATAAGGCATGGATAGTGTCATCCTTATATCATTCAATCTTATCATTTCTCGATTTCTAAGTAAACTGATAAAAACAAATGAAATTGATTACGCTATCAATTCATTTGAGCACGGCCATGCATTTCTCAGTCTCACTCATCAAGGGGCCCAGAGATATCTCTCTCACAACGAGAGGGACAAATCCCATCTTAATCACTCAACTTCCTCTACATGATTTACATTATGCCCAATCTCAACCTTTATAATTATCTGGTTAAAGACAACGTTTGATTGAGTTGAAACATAAATTCCTCATGTTGGAATCCATGATGATTTCAGGTCTGAGGATACGATGACATTTTATTTTGAGAATCACTTATGACACTAATCCATGTAGTGATCTCAAAGCGGTCAGTCCAGTACATAGTTCTCCAACATGTACCTATGAGTTTGATTTATATCTCCATATAAATAAACATCCCATGATTATCAATCAAACCTCATACTAGATTTAATTCATTATTGTTCCCACAATAATGAGCATCTAGGGACATTTAGAATAATTAAATTATTCACGGATCCTATTATAAAGTAAACATGCAAACAATATAATAGAAATGTTATGAATGACAATATCCAGTAATTGGCCTAGGGCACAATCACCAACAATTTGGTGCTGTTGAGCACAAGCTACTCCACCACATCCTTGCATACACACTGGCTGCAAGAAGACTAGTCACAGCAAGGTGACTACATTTGATATGTTCTATCTCTATAGCCTTATTAAAGGCTATAGAATAGATTTGGGGGTGGAGATAGCCAATTTTATATACAGCCAGGCAGATGATACCAGGACTAGACTCCTGTTCTGTGGAGCTATATTACTAAATTGCTGAAAGGAATGAGAATTTTGAAGCTCCTCAAGGGGATGAGATATTTGAAAGCAAAAAGATCTCATCAGCACCATTCAGAGGCTGGGGATTACTTAAAAACCCCAGAGGAGTTCAGCCACCAGTCTTGGAGGAGATTGAATTCCAGGATATCTTTCCTAGAGATGTGCCTATTGATATTCCATCTTCATCTGCTCCTCCTCCTCCTGCAAGTACTTCTTCTGCATATGATATGGACCAGCTTAGGCTGGATGTTCAAAAGCTGAAGAAGCAAAATCAAGAGCTTAAAGATAGATAGGAAAAGGAGAGGAAGAAAAACAAGAAATTTAGAAAGACTATCTTTGAGGCATTGAAGACTGCTATCTGCTGTTTGAACCCAAAGACAGGGGTTGGGATGACATATGAGAGATCTACTGAGTCTAGACTCAGTTCAGAGCATACACATACCACCAGTCCAGTAGATACTCAGAGACATAGTCCTAAGCAGACCAACAGCAGAGCTAGTCCAGGGCTAGAGAGCTAGAGATCCTGCTAGCTTTCATTTGATCTTTATTGAGTTTTATTTTTTCATATTGGCCTGTATATATATATTGAGCACCCAAGTTCCTGCGGGTAGACTCATTTGATCTATGCTGATTAGTTAGTTTCTATTATTACTTTTATTTTTCTTTTGTAGAGCTTACAGGGTCAATCTCTCCGCTCTGAATTTTGTTGCTCTGATTCACAAAACAGAAAATACACAGGTTTCTGTTTATGTTTCTTTTATCTTCTGTTCTATAATTTTGAAACAATGAAGACACTGTTTAGTTGAAGTGTAGGGGAGGGATACATTGAATTGAATAGAGTTGTATGATCTACTAGCTATTTGCATTATGGATTAGTTGACAAGTAATCACCCACCTTGTATTTTTGGTTGGAAAGCAAATTATGAGGAAATTCTGCCAATTTTTTTTCAAAAATCTCTTGAAAATTGGAGATAGTACAAAGTAAAGATTGAAAGCAATGAAATTAACTTGTAAAAGTATCTTACTCACTTGCTATAGTGATTGGTTTACTAAGTTGAAATTGAGTTGTAAAATCCTTAATGAACAAGTTTACTTTATTTTTAACTTTGGAATTGGAAATTTAAAAGTTGATCGAGTCCTTTTGTGAAAAATAAACAGGTTTACTTCTAGGAAATTTTTGTTTATATATACTCTTTGAATTATAAAACTTAATGAAAGAGGTAGAAGAAACTTTTAAACTTAGTGATCCTTTATAAAAATAAGTCTTTGAATTGTTATTGCATTCAAAAGAAAGAAACAAGCATAGCCACTACTCCTCTGACTTAAAATTTGAGTTATGAGTATCTGAACTTGAATGTTAAAGCGAGGAAGAGTTCTTAGGGGTATTTTGAAACCTGGACACTTAGGTGATGAGCCTGAGATGTGCCGACTCAATGAACTCACTATAATGAGAAAGGAAAAAAAGCAAAAGTTCAATGCATGAACTTTGAAAAGCAAAAGAAGATGGAAGCAAAAACCTCCCAAAAAGAAAATAAGTGCTTGAAAAAGAAAACAAAAATGAATGCAAATATGCAAATAAAAGGAGACTTATAATAAAGAAGGAGAAAATCTAAGGAAAAAGTAGATACACGATCTGATTAAAATGTGTATATATAATTTCAGATACTTCCAGCAAGTGTACTGGGTCTTGACAAGTAATATAGAAGTGAGTTGAGTATCGTTCCCACAAGGACTAAATTCACTACTAGATTGATATTAGTTTCTACTAATATTTAGGCAATCAAAGTGTATTAATTAACTAACTAAATTATATCTGCTATAAATGCAATAAGATATGAATGCAATGAGATTGTGAGATGTATATAAGATGAATGTGGGAAGGAACATAATTCATCCTAATTTTTACTAATCATGCTGAAGTTATATTATATGAATGATTAGGATTATGGATATTTGTAAGAAATTGTTAAGACCTAAAACTATCAAGTTTTAGCAAACCATAAAATAATCTATTAGCTCCCGCTATACAAATTATCAATGGAATCTAATTTACAATTATAAATCTTTCAATTCTATAATTGTCTAATATCCTAAATTAACTACTCCTAATTCCTTAGTGAGAAATTAAAATAAAATATTGCATGAAGTATATAGAACAATTTCTAAATTAGATTAAATTTCAATGCTTTCACAATTGTTGTTCAATCCCAATTCATGAATTCCTTTGAACCCTAATTCTTCTTCCAAATTATTAGAATTCTTATCAATTCAATTTCCATCAGGAATAAAATAGATAATTGGAATTCAATACAAATATTCCATAATTCTAATAACCCTATAATATAAATTCAAGAATCATTTTAGTAAAATTAGGATTTCATATTAGGATTTCATCACTTCCCACAAAGAAAAGTTTAGCTATTCATGACAAATGATTCAATAATCAAATGAGAATATGCAATTGATAACATGATGAACAAATAATTCAGATAAATGAATTGCATAAGAAAGAGATTAGATGTCACCAATTCAAGTATCACAATCTTCAATTACAACTTTTGAAAGCTCAAATCTCTCACAAAGCTCTATGAAATGCTAAGGATATTTGTGTACTAAAGTATTTCCTATGTATCTACTGCTTGTGCTTCTTCCTTGTTGTCCTTGTTTGAGGGGGGAAAGTCCCCTATTTATAGGAAAAATTTCGTGCAAGGCATTAATGGAAAATTGCAGTTTCACTTTGTACGCTGGCAGTTACAGATCCTACTTCGACGGCTTACAGACGGCATAAAGGCTTCTTCATCCTTGCACAGGCAGTGCACTGATAGCTTTCAACTTTAGTTACAAGTGTAGGCCGCTTCTATGCCGGCGGCTTAGATATAGATCTAGCCGGCATATATGATGAGAAATGAAAGGTTGGCCCAATTTATAACGAAAGTTGTCCCAAAGCCGGTAGCTTTGATGCCGTCTTAGATACTTCATCACACTTGGTCTTTTCAATTGCCTCCGAACATGTGTTGTCTACTTGTCGCTTTTGATCCCTGATCTACACTGCCTCAACGCCGGTGGCTTATTAGCCGGTGTAGGTTGTAACTTCTTTTACACTGGCATCGCTTAAGTTCCGAGCTGTCGGCCTTCATTGTACGCTGGCTTATTCATCTTCTACGCCGGCAGCTTTGAGGTGGCGTATAATTGGTTGAGTCAAATCCTTGAAAAGCTAGCAGTGTTGGCAACGGCCTTGAGTGTAAGCCGTCTCAACACCGGCGGCTTTGAATTCACAATAGCTGGCGTATCCTTGAATTTTTCCAATTTTTCACTCCAAAGTTTCTTGTTTGGATTTTTTTGTCCAAATTAGATCTGAAACATGAAATTTAACCAAAATAAGTATCCATTCTAGCTATTTTGAACATCAACAAGTTGTATATAATATGATCTTATCAATTCCCCCACACTTGAACTTTTGCTTGTCCTCAAGCAAAATAATGAAGAACAAAATTAATGAAATCTCTTATAGATAGTACAATTTTTTCTATTTCAAGCACAATTTCTTGAACTTGCTTTTCTTACATCTATTACTCTAACCATACCAATTTCTTGTAATTAGAGTACTATAATCAAAATTGAGAAGTTAATCCAAACAAAACAAGTTTTAATCTCAATCTTTAACAAAAGAATATTCTATTCAAAAAGCAAATACTTAATCCACTAAGGAAAAATACTCATTTAAACTTCATTGGACTTTTAGCTTATATATATATATTCTAAGTAACACTAAATGAAAGCATGTGGTATCTACTTTTTCCTTAGATTTTCTCCTTCTTTATTATAAGTCTCCTTTATCTGCTTATTTGCATTCATTTTTCTTTTTCTTTTTCAAGCATTTATTTTCTTTTTGGGAGGTTTTTGCCTCCATCTTTTTGCTTTCGAAGTTCATGAATTGAACTTTTACGTTTCTTCCCTTCTCGTTATAGTGAGTTCATTGAGTTGGCACATCCCAAGCTCATCACCTAAGTGACCAGGTTTCAAAATACCCTTAAGAACTCTTCCTCACTTTAACATTCAAGTTTAGATACTCATAACTCAAATTTTAAGTCAGAGGAGTAGTGGCTATGCTTGTTTCTTTCTTTTTTTGAATGCAATAACAATATCAAAGACTTATTTTTATAAAGGATCACTAAGTTTAAAAGTTTCTTCTACCTCTTTCACTAAGTGTTATAATTCAAAGAATATATACAAACTAAAATTTCCTAGAAGTAAACCTATTTATTTTTCACAAAAGGATTCAACCAACTCTTAAATTTCCAATTCCAAAGTTAAAAATAAAGTAAACTTGTTTCTTAAGGATTTTACAACTTAATTCTAACTTGGTAAACCAATCATAATAGCAAGTGAGTAAGATATTTTTACAAGTTAATTTCATTGCTTTCAGTCTTTACTTTGTACTATCTCTTATTCTTAAGAGATTTTTGAAAAAAATTTTGGCAGAATTTCGTCATAATTTGCTTTCAAACCAAAAATACAAGGTGGGTGATTACTTGTCAATTAATCCATAATGCAAATCAGACAACAAACAACCCCTCAACTTCATTCAATTCAATGTATCCTTCCCCCACACTTCAACTAAACAGTGTCCTCACTGTTTCAAAATAATAGATCAAAAGAGGAAAGAAACATAAACAGAAACCTGTGTATTTTCCATTTTCGAATCAGAACAGCAAAATTCAGAGCGGAGAGATTTGCCTTGTAAGCTCTACAAAAGAAAAATAAAAGCAGTAATAGATACTAACTAATCAGCATAGATCAAGTGAGTCTACCTACAGGAACATGGGTGCTCAATAAATATATACAGGCCAATATCAAAAAATAAAAATGCAATAAAGATCAAATGAAAGCTAGCAGGATCTCTAGCTCTCTGGCCTTGGAATGGCTCTGCTGCTGGTCTGCTCAGGACTGTGTCTCTGAGTATCTACTGGACTGGCTGTGTGTGTATGCTCTAAACTGAGTCTAGACTCAATAGATGTCTCATATGTCATCCCAGCCCCTGTCTCTGGGTTCAGGCAGCAGATGGCAGTCTTCACTGCCTCAAAGATAGACTTTCTGAACTTTTTGTTTTTCTTTCTCTCTTTTTCCTATCTATCTCTGAGCTCCTGACTTTGCTTCTTCAGCTCCTGAATATCCAGCCTAAGTTGGTCCATGTCGTACGCAGAAGAAGTACCAGGAGGAGGAGGAGGAGCAGATGTAGATGGGATCTCAATAGGTACATCACTAGGAAAGATATCCTGGAACTCAATCTCCTCAAGGACTGGTGGCTCAGCTCCTCTGGGGTTTTTAAGCAATCCCTAGCCTCTGAATGGTGCCGATGAGATCTTTCTACTCTCAAATATCTCATCTTCTTGAGGAGGTTCAAAAATACCCATCCCCTTCAGCAATTTGGTGATGTAGCCACCACAACACAGGACTCTAGTCCTGGTATCATCATCCTGTCTGTAAATGAAATTCGCTATCTCCACACCCAAATCTATCTTGTAGCCTCTGATAAGGCTATACAAATAAAACATATTAAAACTAGTCACCTTGCTATGACTAGTCTTCTTGCAACTTAGTGTGTATGCAAGGATGTGGTGGAGTAGCTTATGCTCAACAGCACCAAATGAAGTGGCCAATGATTTGGAGGGAACAAATGGCTCATTTGCTCTCTCAGGAGGAAATAACTAATACCAGTAAGCCTCCTGAGTCATGGGATCTTCTCCCTCAGGCCAACCGTTGGGCAAATTCAAATTTTCTTCCTCCTCATCATACAATCTCAGGAGCTTGCCCATCTGCTTCAGCTTAACTTCCCTGGTCTCGTCCATCACCTGAAAGTGGAATGTGGACTCAGCTCTGTCAGGGATATTCTTCAAAGTGGACAAGAACTCAATAGTCAAGTTCTTGTAAGCTGGCTCTCTGAAATCAAACAATCTAATCCAAGCTGGATCTTGGATCATCTCTCTAATTTTGTCAATAATCCCATACTCATCCAGTAGGCACCAATCCAAATACTGAGTATTTAGGAAATCTATCTTTACTAGCCTCTTCTTTCGATCTTTAGCATACTACTGACTGGACAGCAGATTTCTGGTCTGAGAACCAGAAGTAGAAGCATCTGTAGTCTTTTGTTTCTTTTGTCTTGGAGCCATTCCTGCAATTTAAATTGAACTTAATTAGATCAAGGAATCAAAATTTAGCACACATTAAAGCTTAAATTCCATGAAAGCTTTGTGCAATTCCAATGAAATTCTTGTCAAATCTAATCCTAATTTATCCCTAATTAATTTCACAACATAATTTCAAACAAATTAAAGATCATAGGCATTTTAATTAGTGAAGCTAATGACATGGAATTGTTTTGAAAATGTACACTTGCAACACAAAGTCAAAGCTGGCAACTTTGATTGGCCAGCTTAGAATTGAACGTTGGAATTTCAAACTTCACAACTAGAAATGATTTTCAAAAATTTTTCCATTAAAAGTTCTGTAAACACTTCTATATCAAATTCATTTTCAAATTTTTCAGAAATTCGAAATTCTAAGTTCAAATCGGAGCACAATTCATCAATTGAAGCTATTAACTAGTATGAAAATTCACAAATCTAGCAGCCATACCAACAATTCCACAAAGCCCCAATTTCGAATTTGATCAATGCACATGAGCTCAAGAACCCTAATTCGGATTTATTCACAGCTCATGATCAACTCAGCACAAATTGGAATACAACATGTATGGAACGAAATGCAACTTAAACAGACTATCAGAACATCTTCAAAGCTATCAAATACGAAGATAATGTCACATTTACAAATGTCAAGAATCTCCATTTAAGCTATTCCACGGATTGAACACAGATTAATGGATCTAAAGCTGAGAAATTAAGAGCAAAAATTTAGAAACTTACTTGGGCAGATGGATTACACTCAATGGATAGATGAATGAGCAGTGGGATGCGTCGATTGAGAGCAAGAGAGAGTGAATATTGAGAGAATATGCGAAAGGGAGAGAGTGACATACCTGTTAAATGCAATTCTGCAGAACGTACGCTGGCATTTTTATCGAGTACGCCGGTGGCTTACATGCCAATGTAACAATATTAAATTCAGGTCGATAGCAAATGGCCAGCGGCTTACCCATTTACACTGCCGGCGTACAGGTCTACGCCGGCTTCAAAGCGGGCGGCTTTCAATCCCAAGTGACGGCTTTCATCGGGGTTTCAAAACCCTTGTACTTTTCGAACATACGCTGCCTTTAACGCCGGCGACTTAGTAAGTAAGAAGCTGGTGTAATTGTTGTTGCATACGCTGGCACTAAGCCAGCGGCTTTCATCCTCCATTTGCCGGCTTGTTGTGTGGTGCTCACCAACTCTTGTTTTGACTTCAACGCCGGCTGAAAGCCAGCGGCTTAAGCCGGCTTTCCTTGATTTTTCAAAGCTGGCTCAAGGCTGGCACCTTATGCCGGCTTTCAGCTTTTTCAATTTTTTTTTTTTATAACTTGTCCACACTAAAAATTAAAGTTAGTAAAAACAAAAATAAAACTACTCTAAAATTAAACATGGGTTGCCTCCCAAGAAGCTTAGTTTAGAGTCGCTTAGCCCGACTTTTCCAATTTTTCATGGTTCCTTCAGATTCATGATAGTGGAAGCACTATCATGGTTTTCCCTTTCATAAATGTTTGAGCAAATGCCCATTCACCTTGAAAGTCCGATTATCATCAGTTTTCAATTCTATTGCACCGTAGGGAAAAACTTTTGCAATTTCAAACGGTCCTGACCATCTTGATCTCAACTTTCCTGGAAACAACTTCAAACGAGAGTTATAAAGTAAAACTTTTTGTCCAGGCAAAAACTCCCTTGATAATGTTTCTATCATGCCATTTCTTCGCTCGTTCTTATAGATACGAGAATTCTCATAAGCTTCATTCCTCCATTCATCCAATTGATTCAATTGAAGCAATCTTTTCTCACCTGCAGCTTTTTCATCAAAATTAAGGAATTTAATGGCCCAATATGCCTTGTGCTCAAGTTCTACAGGAAGATGACATGATTTACCAAAAACAATCATAAATGGGGACATTCCAATAGGGGTTTTAAAAGCAGTTCTATAAGCCCATAATGCATCATCTAGTTTTAAAGACCAATCTTTTCTAGATGCATTAACATTTTTTCCAAAATTCTTTTATCTCCCTATTGGATACCTCAACTTGTCCACTTGTTTGTGGATGATAGGGGGTAGCAATTTTGTGTGTAACACCATATTTTGACAAAAGTTTTTCAAATTGCTTGTTACAAAAATGTGATCCCCCATCACTAATGATAGCTCTAGGCACCCCAAATCTGGTAAAAATATTCTTTTTCAAAAATTTAAAACTACTCGGGCATCATTTGTTTGTAAAGCAACAGCCACCCATTTAGAAACATAATCGACTGCCACAAGTATTAATATTGAAAAAGATGAGGGAAAGGACCCATGAAGTCAATTCCCCACACATCAAAAAGCTCAATTACCAGATATTGTTTTGTGGTAATTCATGTTTCTTGGAAATATTACCAGTTCTTTGACATTGAGCACAAGACAATAAATATTTCCTGCAATCACGAAACAAATTAGGCCAATAAAATCCAGATGATAAGACCTTAGCTGCAGTCCTTTGAAGACCAAAATGACCTCCGCTTCTTTTGAATGACAATGCTCAATAATGTTAAGCTGTTCAGATTCAGGCACACAACGTCTAATTACTTGGTCAACACATTTTTTGAACAAATATGGTTCATCCCAAAATAGCTTTTCACATCATGCAAAAACTTTTTCTTTTGTTGATAAGAAAACCATATGGAATGATTTGCTAACCAAGTAATTGACATAATCAGCATACCAAGGCAAATTTAGGATCTCTACTGCATGCAATTGTTCATCAGGAAACTTTTCATTGATAGGAATATCTAAACTATCAGATTCTAGTCTAGATAAATGATCAGCAATCACATTTTCAGTTCCCTTCTTATCCTTAATCTCAAGATCAAATTCTTGCAACAACAATATCCATCTAATCAACCTTGGTTTTGCATCAGCTTTAGCAAACAAATATTTCAAAGCAGCATGATCAGTATATACTATGACTTTAGATCCTATCAGATAAGGCCTAAACTTGTCACAAGCAAATATAACAGCAAGAATTTTTTTCTCAATTGTGGCATAGTTTCTTTGAGCCTCATTCAAAGTTCTACTAGCATAGTATATAACATGAAATAACTTACCTCTTCTTTGACCTAATACTGCTCCTACAGCAAAGTCGCTGGCATCACACATTAGTTCAAAAGGTAGCTCCCAATCTGGTGCAATAATCACTGGTGTAGATGTGAGCTTTTCCTTCAATAAGTTAAATGCCTGCAAACAATTGTCATCAAAATTAAACAATGTATCTTTCTCAAGAAGATTGCAAAGGGGTTTAGAAATTTTAGAGAAATCTTTAATAAATCTTCTATAAAAACCAGCATGTCCTAAAAAACTTCTAATTCTCTTAACAGTGGTGGGTGGTGGCAATTTCTCAATGATCTCAATTTTGGCCTTATCAACTTTAATTCCTCTCACATAAACTTTATGACCCAAAACAATCCCTTCTCTTACCATGAAATGATATTTTTCCCAGTTTAAAATCAAATTTGTTTCTTTGCATCTTTGAAGAACACAAGCTAAGTTTTCTACACATGCTTCAAAAGACTTTCCAAAACCAGAAAAATCATCCATAAAAATTTCAATAAAATTTTCAAGCATGTCGAAAAAATTGCCATCATACAGCTTTGAAAAGTAGCAGGTGCATTGAAAAGAACAATGGGCATCCTCCTAAAAGCAAAAGTGCCATAGGGACAAGTAAAAGTGGTTTTTTCTTAGTCATTAGGAGCTATGGAAATTTGATTATAACCAGAATAACCATCTAAAAAGCAATAATAATCATGCCCTGCAAGTTTTTCTAACATCTGATCAATGAAAGGAAGGGGGAAGTGATCTTTTCTGGTGGCATCATTTAATTTTCTATAATCAATGTAAACTCTCCACCTAGTTACAGTACGAGTAGGAATCAAGTGATTTTCTTCATTTTTCACTACAGTCATACCACCTTTCTTTGGAACAACTTGAACTGGACTAACCCACTTACTATCAGAGATAGGATAGATAATACCTGCATCAAGGAGTTTCAAAACTTCCTTTTTTACTACCTCCTTAAGTGTTGGGTTAAGTCTCCTCTGTGGTTGAACTGTCGGTTTGAACTCAGCTTTCATCAAGATTTTGTGAGTGCAAATTATAGGGCTAATTCCCTTGATATCAGCAATAATCCAACCAATTGCTTCTTTATGCTTCCTTAGAACTCCAAGCAGCTGCTACTCTTCTTCACCTGTCAAATAAGATGAAACAATTATTGGCAAAGTATCTCCAGTTCCTAGAAAAGCATATTTTAAATGTGAAGGAAGGAGTTTAAGCTCAAGAATTGGTGGCTGTATCAATGATGGTACTGGTTTTCTTTCACTAGTGCCTAGTTCCTCATAATATGTCACGCCCCAAAGGGTACCCTAAACGCGACAGTCCACCACACCCGATATTTAAACTTAAGTATGACAACCTTAGTCATCCCATGAGTTTACATATTGTGTGTAAGGTGTACTCACACAACTTTTAGGATCACACTTTGATTCGAGTAGTCTTAAGAAAGCATACATAGCATTAAGAATATAAATCACAACAAGATAAATAGTTAAACTTTACAAAAGCCAAGGGGGCATACCCCCGCCAAAATAATAGGAGTCTACATTGTTTAGCTCCAATTACACATATCTGAATTTACATTAAAGAGATTTTCCTAGAGGTCCATGCCTATACTAGGTCCCGACTTCCTCAAAAGCTCTTTAATCCAATATAGTAAACCTACACAAAGTGTCCTCTCGGAACATCTAAAAATAGGAACACTGCAACAAAAACTATTGGGATATAAGCTAATGCTTAGTGAGATTCATTTTTCCAAATAACATACTCGATCAAGCTAAAATACCTATATAAGCAGGTTATAATTAAGCAACCATATGAATGCACAAGCAAATGAGCAAGCAAGCATATGACTTTCCGGTAATCATATGTGAATGAATTTACGCCCTTCATTCGGGGTTTAGGGTAGTTCATAAGTCATGCAACTACAATTCCAATGTTGGTCCATAAGACATGCAACCACAATTTTTAATGTTGGTCCATAAATCATGCAACCATAGTTTCATTATTTGAATGGGGTGGTCCATAAGTCATGCAACCCTAGTCCCCTTCATTAAAGACCCGCTGCCTCCCAAATACACCTTTGTCCCACCAAAGGCATACTCGACAATGATATGTGACTCTACGTGATATGCATGTACAATTTATTCATATATCATGGTATATTAATTAGATAATTTAAAAGTGACCATACAATTTCAGACACTCCAAATCTATACTAGCTCATACAAGTTATTGCAACAAAGCTTGCCTCGATATACTTATCGTTCATTCATGCAAGTTTAGATCACCATTCAATCACAATTTTATCTTTTCCTAAGTCTAATGCCACTACTACTACAAGCACATCCAAGAGCATAATTAATTGAAAATGAACTCACTTGTCCATGTAGTGAAATCCACTAGTCGTAATAGTCCTCGGGAGTGGTAACCCGTCCTCCAATTCACCTAGGTACAAGGAATACCCTCAATGAGTATCTCTTATGAAGTTCTATTAAACTTAACAATTTTATTTACTAAGTTCGTCAATTTCCGCCTAGGTTGAATCCTTAACTTTAAAAGGTCATATCTAACTCATTTTAACTCGGAATTAGGCTTATAATATATCGATTTATACCTACTTCGAAAGATCTATCTATTTCTAAATTTAATTCAAACATTTAAGGTCATTTAAGGGTCGGAAACTTGCTGTACAGTAGGGTTGCGAAAATTCCAAGATTTAAGCCTTTGTGAAAAATTGCCATATCTACTCTATTTAACTACTTAGACTAACTTATTTTAGTCCTAAGCTTGCAAGGAGATTCTCAAAACAAAATTAAGAGATTACACACTTATCTAATCCCAAACATAAGGTTCAAATGAAACTTCTAAAAATCCATTTTCATAAAACCGAAATTTACAAGTCAAAACTCATTGTCTTGTTTTGAGTAATTCCTTTACTAAAACTTATTTAGTGCAATGAAAATAATTTTCCTATATTATATATCATCAAAGCATTCCATTTTCAATATAAAATACTTGTTTTGAGATCTAAAAGAAGGTTTTAAAAATTGGTCTCCCCATAATTACGAATTTCCTCTTTGAAGTTTACAATGAAGACAAGACCTAAATTTTGTCTTTACAAAGCACTTGATTTAAGCAATACTTTTAGGAAAACTCATTTAAACTTATGAAATTCATTCCTTAAGATATCTATACCAAGAGCCCTTTATATTTTTGTCTAAATCTTCATTTTAAAGTTGAATGATGGGTTCCAAAAATGGGTCTTGGTCTAGATCCGAATTTTCATAAATTTATTTTGGACATATCTCTTGAGAAAATTCATCAAAACTCATGAAAAACAACCCATTACATATTATATCTAAGAACCCTTCATTTCTTGAATAAAATCCTCATTTGTGAGTTGAAAACATGTTTTTATTTTAGGTCTTTGTCTTGATCCGAAAATACAATTTTTGTTTTGAAAATAAACTTTGAAAATCAACTTTGATTCTTGTAAGATGAAGTCTTGATGATATACATCCATCAAACCTTCATTTTCTTAACAAAAACTTCCATTTTAAGACTTGGAAGGGGGTTTTTAAGATGGTCCTTGAAAGTTACGAATTTACTTTTTCATTCAAACTCAAATCTAAGATCTACTCAATATAACCATGAAAACATAAGAAAAACTTAGTAGTAGGCCTTAAACTTCTAGATCTACACATAAACATAACTAAAGCTTGTAAAACTCTAGATCTACAAGTTATCACAAAAACGAGAAGATAAACAAGCCTTCAAGATATCAAATATACTAAGAACAAAAGAGATCATCATCTAGAGGAGTGTTTCAACTCTTGGCATCATCATCCATAGCATTTTAAGCTTGTGGAATGTCCTTTGATGCATGAAACATCCACAATATCATCCTATAACATCTTATGAGAGCTAAAAGGGAAAGATTACCTCAAATACTTGCAAGAAAAATATGTGGGAGCAAGAAATAAAAATGGTGGCAGCTTGTTTGTGAAGAAGACAAGCCAAGAAGAAGAGAAAAGAGAGGGAAAAAGAGAGAGGAAAAATATAGGGTTTACAAATGTGAAAGAGGGAAGGAATGAGATGTTTACATAGAGATAAAAGTGTGTTAAATAAATGATAAAAAAAATAAAACACATGCAGCTGCACAAGGGGGGTTGGCGTGATTTTTAGTGTGGTGTAGGGGGTAGTTTAGTTAAGTTGAAATTGTAATTTTGAAAATGTAACTTGTAGCTTCCATTTCTAACTAAAAGGAACTTTTAAAATATCAAATAAATAATTAAAAATAATGAAAAGTGGCTAATTTTGGGGAGACGGTCAGCTGCCATCTTGGGGAATTGTAGGGTAAGAAAAAGCAAAAGAAGACATAATAATGTGTAGTAATGATAATAGATGTGTACTTAAGGTATGGGTTGATAAAGTGGCTTTTTGAATAAGAAAATATATAAAATAAATTAAGAAAAATATTTTTATTTAATTGGCAGAATTTTTATGATTTAAATAAAATAATCAATTAAATTATTTTTAGAAATTTAACAATTAAGTTACTGGTAAGAGTAAAATAAGCTTATATGAGCTATAACTGATATTTTTAAAATCCGAAAAATTATAAAATTGATATTTTTGAAATCCTTATGAAAATACGAGTCTAAAAATATTAAAGATATATTTTTAATTTTCCGAGCCCCGGGACACGCTTTCCAAAGCAGTATCCAAACGGGTTCGAAATAAGCCGAAAATAAACCAATCTGATATTTTTAATAAATCAAATATTATTATGGACTATTCTAAACACTTTAATTATTTTTCGACTCCTCGATTTATGAACTCGGGTTTACCGGATCTAAACTGTAGGGTTTTACTCGAGATCTGTTGACTTAAGATCTCCGATTGACTTTCCGGCTTAAAGTTAAGGCTTAGAAAACAGGGGTTTACATAATATCTTGCTTTGATTTGAGGCACTTGCTCAACTCCTGCTCATCATCACTCCATTCATCAAGATTTCTCAAAACAGACTCCATAGTCTCTACACCTACATATTCTTCAACAGACTCAGAAATAAACTCATCAATAATATCAATAGTATAATAGGAACCTTTATCAAATCTTTTCATTGCATCATAAACATTAAAGGTTACCTGATCATTTTCTACCCTTAAAGTGAGTTTACCTTGTTCCACATCAATTAATGCTTTACCGGTTGCAAGGAATGGTCTGCCAAGAATCATTGGGACTTCACGATCCTCATCCATTTCCAAGACTATAAAGTCTACAGGAAATATGAACTTGTCAACTTTCACCAAAACATTTTCAACAATACCACGTGGGTATTTGACACTTCTATCTGCAAGTTGCAAAGTGACATGAGTCTCTTGCATTCTTCAAGTCCTAATTTCCTGAAAATGGATAAGGCATAAGATTAATACTTGCACCAGAATCAATAAGTACTTTATCAAAATGAAATTTTCCTATAGTGCAAGAAAAGTAAAACTCCCCTGATCTCTTTGTTTGGTAGGCAATGAGGTAGACTTTTCTGCAAAATCATGGACATTCTCCTGAGCATCACTGGTTCATTTCCATCAATCCTTCTCTTCTTAGTAAGCAATTCCTTGATAAATTTTGCATATGAAGGCATTTCTTGAATCACTTCTAAGAATGGAATATTGATTTGCAACTTCTTGAAAACATCAGAAATTTTGAAAATTGCTCATCCAATTTTTGTTGCTTCAATCTTCCTGGAAAAGGAATAGGTGGAACATAAGATCTTACTTCAGGTGATTTTTGCACAGGTTCCTCCATCTTTTGTTTTCCTTTGTCTTTGACTGGAATCTCCTCAGTTTCTGAACTTTTGACTCAGTCTCAACTTCTTTGCCACTTCTCAAAACTATAGCATTCACGGTTTTAGGATTTTTCCTCAGTGTTGCTCGGTAGAGAACCAGATGGTCTATTACCAATTTGCTGAGCAAGTTGATGGAATTTCCCTTGAAGATCTTGAATAATTGCATGATTGTTGAGTGTGGTCTGAGTAGTTTGAATGAAAGTCTTCAACAATTCATCAGTTGAAATTTGATTTTGCTGAGGTGGAGGCTGAGTATTTCTTATGGGACCTTGTCTTTGAAATCCAGGTGGGGGCTTGAAAACATTTGCATCATTTTGTAGGAAAGATTTGGATGATTACGCCATTCTGGATTATAAGTATTTGAATATGGTCCATAATTAACCCTTCCAAAATTTCCAACATAGTTGAGTTGCTCTCCACTTGATGATGGTGTATTACCATGAGGACAATCATAAGCTGGATGTGGTCCTGAGCACAACTCACAAGTAGCAACCTGATTAGTATTCAAAGAACTAGATGCTACAAGTTTACTTACTTGTGTAGTTAAAGCTGAAACTTGAGCAGTGAGTTGTTGCATGGATTCACTATCTTGAACAGATTCCACCTTTGATCTTGTTCTTTCACAGCTCAGTTGTGAGCACTAGAAGCTAATTCTTCAATTAATGCACTAGCTTCATCATATGTTTTTCCCATGAGTGATCCTCCGGATGTAGCATACCAATGATCTCAAAGTCTCATCTAGACTGAGATAGAAATTTTCAATCAAGAGATTATCTGGAAGTCCATGATGGGCATTTCCTAACTGCTTCTTTGAATCTTTCCCAAGCTTCATATAATGATTCTCCAGGAAATTTGTGAAGTTGGTGATTCATTTCTTAATCTGGCAGTTCTGGCAGGAGGGAAAAATCTCTTCAAAAATTTGTTGTCAAATCTGCCCATGAAGTAATGATTCGGGTGGTTGAGAGTTGAACCATGCCAATGCTTTATCCCTAAGAGAGAAAGGAAAAAGCTGCATTCTAATGGCCTCATCAGTTACACCATTAAGTTTGACAGTGTTGCAATATTGGAGGAATTTGGCAATGTGTTCATCCGGTGTTTCATTGGATATCCTCCAAATTGATGTGATTCAACCATCTGAATCAATGCTGGTTTAAGCTCAAATTGTTGGCTTGAACTGCAGGTCTTCACACAGGACCTTATACAGTAGGTACTGTATAATCCCGAAGTGCTCTAACAGGTGCAGCTTGAATTTGATTGTTGTTTGGATCAATGTTTCCCTCATTGTTTCTTGGTTCATTTTCTACCATTTCTTGTCTTTTTCGGTTTTCTCTCCTATGTTGACGTAAAGTTCTTTCAATTTCAAGATCTATTGGTAGAAGATCAACACTTCTACTTCTTTGCATATAACCCGCAAAGAGCAAAGAAAAGAATCAATTCTTTGGAAAAACACCTAAACTACTAGCAAAACTAAAAGTGATCTAATATTAATTTTGGTCCCGGCGACGGCACCAAAAACTTGATCTGATTAAAATGTGTATATATAATTTCAAATACTTCCAGCAAGTGTACTGGGTCTTGATCAAGTAATATAGAAGTGAGTTGAGTATCGTTCCCATAAGGACTAAATTAACTACTAGATTGATATTAGTTTCTACTAATATTTAGGCAATCAAAGTGTATTAATTAACTAACTAAATTATATCTGCTATAAATGCAATAAGATATGAATGCAATGAGATTGTGAGAGGTATATAAAATGAATGTGGGAAGGAACATAATTCATCCTAATTTTTACTAATCATGCTGAAGTTATATTATATGAATGATTAGGATTATGGATATTTGAAAGAAATTGTTAAGACCTAAAACTATCAAGTTTTAGCAAACCATAAAATAATCTATTAGCTCCCGCAATACAAATTATCAATGGAATCTAATTTACAATTATAAATCTTCCAATTCTATAATTGTCTAATATCCTAAATTAACTTCTCCTAATTCCTTAGTGAGAAATTAAAATAAAATATTGCATGAAGTATATAGAACAATTTCTAAATTAGATTAAACTTCAATGCTTTCACAATTGTTGTTCAATCCCAATTCATGAATTCCTTTGAACCCTAATTCTTCTTCCAAATTATTAGAATTCTTATCAATTCAATTTCCATCAGAAATAAAATAGATAATTGGAATTCAATACAAATATTCCATAATTCTAATAACCCTATAATATAAATTCAAGAATCATTTTAGTAAAATTAGGATTTCATCACTTCCCACAAAGAAAAGTTTAGCTATTCATGACAAATGATTCAATAATCAAATGAGAATATGCAATTGATAACATGATGAACAAATAATTCAGATAAATGAATTGCATAAGAAAGAGATTAGATGTCACCAATTCAAGTATCACAATCTTCAATTACAACTCTTGAAAGCTCAAATCTCTCACAAAGCTCTATGAAATGCTAAGGATATTTGTGTACTAAAGTATTTCCTATGTATCTACTGCTTGTGCTTCTTCCTTGTTGTCCTTGTTTGAGGGGGGAAAGTCCCCTATTTATAGGAAAAATTTCGTGCAAAGCATTAATGGAAAATTGCAGTTTCACTTTGTACGCTGGCAGTTACAGATCCTACGTCGGCGGCTTATAG
Organism: Combretum micranthum; assembly: GCA_024138025.1. Taxonomy (NCBI): domain Eukaryota; kingdom Viridiplantae; phylum Streptophyta; class Magnoliopsida; order Myrtales; family Combretaceae; genus Combretum; species Combretum micranthum. The sequence goes on along the minus strand of JAMXBD010002326.1, from coordinate 126,802 downwards.
ACGGCGTAAAGGCTTCTTCATCCTTGCACAGGCAGTGCACTAGCAGCTTTCAACTTCAGTTACAAATGTAGGTCGCTTCTACGCCAGCGGCTTAGATATAGATCTAGCCGGCGTATATGATGAGAAATGAAAGGTTGGCCCAATTTATAACGAAAGCCGTCCCAAAGCCGGCAGCTTTCATGCCGGCTTAGATACTTCATCACACTTGGTATTTTCAATTGCCTCCGAACATGTGTTGCCTACTTGTCGCTTCTGATCCCTGATCTACACTGCCTCAACGCCGACGGCTTATTAGCCGGTGTAGGTTGTAACTTCTTTTACACTGGCATCGCTTAAGTTCCGAGCTGCCGGCCTTCATTGTACGCTGGCTTATTCATCTTCTACGCCAGCAGGTTTGAGGCGGCGTATAATTGGTTGAGTCAAATCCTTGAAAAGCTTACAGTGTTGGCAACGGCCTTGAGTGTAAGCCGTCTCAACGCCGACGACTTTGAATTCACAATAGCCGGCGTATCCTTGAATTTTTCCAATTTCTCACTCCAAAGTTTCTTGTTTTGATTTCTTTGTCCAAATTAGACCTAAAACATGAAATTTAACCAAAACAAGTATCCATTCTAGCTATTTTAAACATCAACAAGTTGTATATAATATAATCTTATCAATACCATATGCTTTCATTTAGTGTTACTAAGAAAATATATATAAAAGCTAAAAGTCCAATGAAATTTAAATGAGTATTTTTCCTTAGTGGATTGGGTATTTGTTTTTTTTTTTTAATAGAATGTTCTTGAGTTAAAAATTGAGATTAAAACTTGTTCTGTTTGGATTAACTTCTCAATTTTAATTATAGTACTCTAATTACAAGAAATTGGTATGGTTAGAGCAATAGATACAAGAAAAGCAAGTTAAAGAAATTGTGCTTAAATTAGAAAAATTGTACTATCTATGAGAGATTTCATTTTGTTCTTCATCATTTTGCTTGAAGACAAGCAAAAGTTCAAGTGTGGGGGAATTGATAAGATCATATTATATACAACTTGTTAATGTTCAAAATAGCTAGAATGGATACTTGTTTTGGTTAAAATTCATGTTTCAAGACTAATTTGGACAAAGAAATCAAAACAAGAAACTTTGGAGTGAAAACTGGAAAAATTCAAGGATACACAGGCTTTTCTGACTTCAAAGCCGTCGACGTTGAGACGGCTTACAAGATGCACTCGTTCAAGGCCGTTGCCTACACTGCCAGCTTTACAAGCCTTAGCTCAACCAATTATACGCCGCCTGAAAGCCACCGGCGTAGAAGATGAATAGGCCAGATTATATTGAAGGCTGACAGCTCATAATTGAAACGATGCTAGTGCAAAAGGAGTTACAACCTACACCGGTTACTAAGCCGCCGGCATTGAGGCAGTGTAGATCAGAGATCAGAAGCGACAAGTAGATAACACATGCTTAGTGACAATTGGAAAGACCAAATATGATGGAGTGTCTAAGTCGATATCAAAGCCGCCAGCTTTAGGACGGCTTTCCTTATAAATTGATCCAACCTTTCATTTCTCATCATATACGGCGGCTAGATCTGTATCTAAGCCGCCGGCATAGAAGCGGCCTACAATTGTAACCGAAGATGAAAGTTGCCAGTGCACTACCTGTGCAAGGAAGAAGAAGGCTTTACGCCGTCTATAAGTCGCCAGCGTAGGATCTGTAGCTGTCTACGTACAAGTTGAAATTGAAATTTTCCATTAATGCTTTGCATGAAATTTTTCCTATAAATAGGGGATCTCCCTCCTCATGTTGAACAAGCAGAAGCACAATAGAGAGTATTTCAATATACAAATAGTCTTAGCATTTCATAGAGATTTGTGAGAGAATTCAGCTTTCAAGAAGTGTAATTGAAGCTTGCGATATTTGAATTGGTGATATCTAATCTCATTCTTATGCAATTCATTTATCTGAATTATTTGTTCATAGTGTTATTAATTACATGTTCTTATTTGATTATTGAATCATTTGTCATGAGTAGCTAAATTTTCTTTGTGGGAAGTGATGAAATCCTAATTTTGCTAAGATGATTCTTGAACTTATATTATAGGACTGTTTGAATTATGGAATATTTGTATTGAATCCTAATTATCTATTTTATTTCTGATGGAAATTGAATTGATAAGAATTCTGATAATTTGGAAAAAGAATTAGGGTTCATAGGAATTCAAGAATTGAGATTGAACAACAATTGTGAAAGCAAGTAAGTTTAATCTAATTTAGAAATTGTTCCATGTGCTTCATGCAATATTTTATTTTAATTGCTCACTAAGGAATTAAGAGAAGTTAATTTAGGATATTAGACAATTATAGAATTGGAAGATTTATGATTGTAAATTAGATTCCATTGATAATTTGTATAGTGGAAGCTAATGGATTATTTTATGGTTTACTAAAACTGGATAGTTTTAGGGTTTGACAATTTCTTACAAATATCCACAATCCTAATTATTCATATAATATAAATTCAGCATGATTAGTAAAGATTAGGATGGGTTCTGTTCCTTCCCACTTTCATCTTATATAACTTCTCACAATCTCATTGCATTCATAGTAGATAGAATTAGTTAGTTGATTGATACATTTTTTATTACGTAAATATTAGTATAAACTAATATCAATCTAGCAGTTAATTTAGTCCTTGTGGGAACGATACTCAATTCACTTCTATATTACTTGACCAAGACCCAGTACACTTGTTGGTAGTATCTGAAATTATATACACATTTTACATCAGATCAGGAAGCACTAATATAGGGGTTGATGTCATGCGTCTCTTAATGAGTTCAAAGGATTCTTCTACACTTTCTAACCACTCAAACTTTCACCCTTTCATACAGTCAGTCAATGGAGCCATGATGCTACTAAAATGAGGTATAAACTGTCTATAAAAAGATGTAACACCATGGAAACTCCTTACTTCTATAATGTGAGTGGGCCTGGGCCATTGCCTAACAGCCTCCACTTTAGATTGATCAACTTGTAAACCTACATAAGATATTACATAGCCCAAGAAAAGCACTTTGGAAGTCATGAAAGTACACTTCTTGGCTGCTGCATAAAACTTCTCTTTGCATAGATTGGTAAAAAACTCATGCAAATGTTGCTAATGCTGATCACGATTAACACTAAAGTAATATGTCATCAAAATACACAACAACACACTTACCAATAAGCGGTCTTAGAAACTTGCATAAAGGTACTGAGAGCATTTGACAACCTAAATGGCATGACCTACCATTCATATAACCCTTCCCTAGTCTTGAAAGCGGTTTTCCACTCATTACCAACCCGAATATGGATTTGATGATAACCACTCTTCAAACTTAACTTCGAAAACACCTTTGCCCCCTACTTAATTGATCAAGTAAATTGTAATGCCCTAACCTAAAGGTGTTATCAGCCTAACACGTGTCCTTACTAGAATAGACACGCTAAGGCTATGTATTTCTAAAACCATAAACATGTATTTCCAATATCACCAAATCACATATAGGGTAACTTTTAAAACTTTTCATATCAAACTAAATGTCTTCATTTCATCAATTAGCATAACTAAAAATCCAATCTAAAATATAATAAAGGAATCCTTAAATATAAAAGTCTTCAAAAGAAAACTAACTAACTCATAATATGTTTCTTCCTCTCAAAATTCTGATACTAATTTTAATGGTCAGCAGGATGGTCATAATCGCTATCGCTCTCCCCATCATCGACGAATACATTATAGCCCGTTAAGTCATAGATTATAGAATCTTCACCTATACCTATGGAAAAATAACGATTGAGTGAAAAACGCCCAGTATGCCAAACCGAAAGCACATGCACATGATCATGATCATGATCATGCAAATCACAATATCACATACAACTTATATTCTAATGCAGCAAGCACAATTTAATTATCTTTTCATTAGCCTACAAACAATATAGTTTAGGACTATTGATCACTAATCCTAAACCTAGAGTAACTCATGACTCCCGTGAAAAACCATAGTATAGATAATAAATACATATATAATTGTGTTCCACAATTAAGCTGGTAACGACTTCTAATCTACTGGAATCATCTCCAGGTGTGGCTTCACTCGGGACAACGCGGCACAAGGATCATCAGGTTGTCAGCGTTAATATCACCCTCTACCATGGTTTCACTCTACCATGAGTTCTATACTAATCACAGCCACGCACAACCAATACTCTGTTCAATTAAAGTCAAATATAAATTAGTCAGATTTAACAACTAATCCTACAAGCACAAACATACAACATGGTAAGGTTGTACCTAGATTTGCTTTCTATCTCAATCTATCCAATAGAAACTTTTAATTGAAAAGGAATCATAATCTTGCAATACTCATGTTTAACAATATATATATTGCAATCAATTCCAATTCTAATAACAATTATCAAACCTTAACCCTAATTCCATAAACTTAATCGAAGATCAACACACTTGTTTATCCTGTTTGCACTTCACAGAAACCTTTTCACAATTTCTTCAAAGTTCATAATGATCTCCAAATTCCCTTCACAACACATGCATATATATATATATATATAATCCTCTATGAGCAAAACGACTACGAAAGTTCATAACTTTATATCCACAAAGATAGAACGAGTTCATACTTACCTAGAACTCATAGATCTTGCTTGCAACATAACTCTAATTCGTTCAATCAATCTCCTATCACAAGTAATTTACTATCACTATAATCATATTCCTATGATCTATTAATCTCAAAAACTACGAGACTTTGATAGAGATGTTACCTTTTCTTTGATTTGAAACCGAAACTCTCAAAATTCGCTTTAGGGCTTTCTCTAATAAATTCCCTAATCTCTTCCAATCGTATACAAAACTAAAATTAGATTTATCTATCTAAGGAAAGCAATTGAAAAAGACCAAGATTAGACCCACATACCTTGAGTTTAGTTGAAGAAGAAGTGTAGGAAACTCGTAAGCCTTAAGGTCAATTTATAGAGGAAGCCAGCTTAAGAAGTACGACGCAGATGGCCAGGGTTTAGGCCGGTGGCCTATAATGCTACACCGGTGGCCATAATTCTGGCCTACTTCGCTACTCTAAGCCGCCACAAGCTTCTTCAACGCCGACTTCTTTCCAACACAGGGTGATGACCTTTGCTTTAGTTTGGCAGCCTTAATGCCAACTTGAGTTATTTTCATCTATCTCCTCGTGTACGACTTCTTCGGGTCTAATCACCCATCTAGGGTTTTGACTGAGGAATGGTATGATAAATTCATAGGTTAAGGGTCTATTTATAGAGGTATATTACTTAGGAAAAAAAGCTAGGTTCATGTCCAATTTAAGCAACCTATGCCGGAGGCGTTGAAGCTAGTGTACACTTTGCAAAATCCATTCTTAATCAAGTCTTTGCTATGTGAACTCAATACAATTATATTTAAACTTTGACCATAAAACCTTCTTATTTTATATCAAATGATACACTTGCCCTTCTTTATAATTTATTTACCTTTATATTACATAAATCATCCAATCTGGGACTAGGAAACCTACCTGACTGTAATTTTGTTGATGGCGCAGCTGTCCACACACATTCGCCAAGAAACATCTTTCTTAAGTGTCAATAATGCCGGGACAACAAAGGGACTCAAGCTCTCCCGATAAACCCCTTCCCCAGCAAATCTTCTACCTGTCTCCTTAGCTCTTCATGTTCAGTAGGGCTCATTCTGTAGTACGGCCTATTAGGGAGGGAAGCACCAAGCTTTAGGTCAATCTGATGCTGAATATCCTTGAGTGGTGGTAATCCATCAAGCAATTCCTCAAGAAATACATCCTGAAACTCACTAACAAGGGCTGTTGCCTCATCAGGTACTACTATATCTCCAATCAACTCTTTGCCGACCAAAGCAAACACCACTTCTGGTTCTTGCAACTCCTCCTCAAACTTGGCTAAAGACAACATAATAGTGTTATCGTCCTGCTTCATAGATTTGAGTTCACCAACAACCTTGTTTGGCACAAGCATAATCCTAACCCCTTTAAATGTGAAGCTGTAGGTATTAACCCTACCATCATGGGTCACACTTCTATCAAACTACCAGGGTCTTCCCAATAGCAAATGATAGGCATCCATGATCATCACATCACACCAAATAGAATCCTTGTACTTAGACCCGATAGAAGATGTAATAAAGGTATGTTTTGAGACTCTTACCTCTCCACCTTTCTTTAACCATGCAAGCTTGTAAGGCTTGGGTGTTGTTTAGTCTGAACCCCTAATTTTTGCACAACCTCTTTGGAGACGATATTCTTATAGCTGCATAAATCAATAAAAAATATGCACTCTTTTCCCAAAATGGTACATATGGACTGAAAAATATTAGTCCTCAGCAGCTTTGGGAGTCATGCATGATCTCCTCACTGCTAACGTCTCCTTTCCATTCCCTTCTAAGAACTCCTCCTCCTCACCTTTATCAAAAACAGGCTCGCCATCCCTTACAGCTTCAAACACTTCCTCCTCTTTACCCATTTCTTCGTTCTCAACAAATAGGGTTGCTCTCTTTTCTGCCTTCCTACACTCTGATTGTCTATGCCCAGATTCCCCACATTTAAATCATTTCAAGCAACTACTACTAGGACTACTATGGTTAAGCCTGTTATTATGCCCACCAGTAGTGTTACCAACCGCTCCACTATTAGCATAGTAAGCCACACCACCACCACCACTATTGCCACTAGTAATTTTACCACCAAAAAACCCACTACTAGCTGTCCTCTGTTGTTTTTTCACTATTAAAGCCCTTTGATGAGCAACAGAAACACTGACAGAGTCAAATAAATTTATAATATCTAACCCCCTAATATACCTTGATACTAATTGATCATCAGTTTCTTGAATCTCATTTCTAGCAATCAACTAATAAAATTCAAAAGTATAGTCATCGACCATCCTATTACTTTTTTTAAGATTTTGCAGCCTCTGATACATGAGGTACTGAAAACTGTGGGGAAAAAATGTGGAATGCATGTGTTTCTTCATTTTCTCCCACGAAGTGATATTGGACTTGCACAATCTTAATCGAGTCAATTTCAACTGTTGCTACCAAGTTGTAGCTGTATCATGTAACCTGGTTGCCACTAACTACACTTTCTTATTCTCAGGCATGCCTTTAAACTCAAGGATCAGAGTGCCATGGAACTCAGGAATCTCCATTCTCATTCCTAACTCCCACCGTCTGTTATCCTTTTCCATAGCACGAACCCTACCACGCGCACCTAACAATCCTACATAGGACCTTCCTTCATCCACTAAAGGCAATTCATCCTTCGCTTCATCAAATTCCGATATTGGATTAGGGTTTCCTTCACGCTTAGGGTTAGTATGACGTTGATTTTCCATCATCACAGCTATCCTCTCTGCGAGTTGATCTACCATCTGACGTTCCATTGCAACTATCCGCTTGTAGACACCCCATTTTTACCCATTTAAGGCTTAAATTTATAGTAAAAATTAATATTATGTTAAGCCCAAAGATTATTACAAATACTATGATAAAAATAAAAAAAGAGGACAAAAAAGAAAAAAAGAGGAAGGAAAGGAAATAAATAAACAAAAAGATAAAAATAAAAATAAGATAAAAAGATAAAAATAATAATAATAAATAATAATAATTTTGTAAAATATTTTTGGGTTTGATATAATACTAGTTTTTGTTATAAATTTATTTTGGAATTAATTAAATTAGGTTTATTAATTAAATCTAATATTTTTAAAAGCCTTAAATACATTTTAAGTGCAAAAGAAAGCGAAACACAAGTTAAATGGCTTGTTGGTAAAACATACACAAATACATGGTTGACACCGGGGTTCGAATTGCATGCGTGGCATTCAAAATTTTTTTTTACTCAGGTGCGTGCACAACACACGCTCGCGCGTGACCAATCCTGACACGCGTGCAGTATACGCGCGTCGTCTCCTACCTCCATAAGTCATTTTTTTCGCATGCTATGGGTCATTTTCAAAGCCATTTTTTATCAATTTGGCTTCATTTTTCATCAAATTGATGTAGGGATTTGAAAGAAGACTTGGACGATTTCAAAAATTGAATTTTGGTACTTGAATCTAAGATTGGAATTCAACGAGCACACTTTTTTTACACAATTTCCAAGTTCATAAATTCAATTCGTTTGGATAATTTAGGCTTCCAATGTCACGAGTTTGACTCAATTAATCACAATCAACACAATTCCAATGTCAATTACATTTGTAAATCACAAAAATGTGATCAATCAAGCTCAAAGCCCCAAATTCGCATATGAACTTGTTCTTCAAATTTAATGAAATTCCCACTAAATTCGACCTCTAATTAGTATAAACAGGGGTCGAATTCCTTGTTTCCATCATCAACAACTCCAGAAATCACCAAGAAACATTTAAGATAGTTTGAATCCAAAATCAAAGTTCTTAGGTTGAATTAGAAAATTTCGTATTCGTTAGATCTATGAAGTTTTAGAGGCAATTGGATGTTATAGGAAGCTTTAGGAGTGTTTGATCCACTTAGTGGAAGTTTTGGTTTGCTTCTAAGACTCCAACCATCATCTGGACTCAAAACCCACCATCAGCCGCCATTATGGAAGCTTCGAACCACCGTCCTTGGCCACTTTCGGAGTAAACCACCATCGTAGAAGTGTTTATCAGTCTCAGGTTAATCATCTTCACAATTTTTGGCTCCTCAAACCACCCAATTTGGTGTTTTTTCGAACTCCCTAGCCGCTTCCGGCGATCCGCTCCGATCGGATCCAAGTCCGACCAAGATCAGACCCGACCTGCTCCAGGTTGGTTGTTTATTATTATTATTATTATTATTATTATTATTATTATTATTATTATTATTATTATTATTATTATTATTATTATTATTATTATTATTATTTTTATTATTATTATAGTTTTCTTTAAAAAATGATAAAAAAAATAGGAAATATGCATGGAAAAGGATTTGTCGCTTAGAAAATTTTATTTTTTTTAAATATAAATAATTTGATATATTATAGGTTCATATTGAAAAATTCTTGATTTTCTAAAGAATAAAAAATCAAGAAACTTAAAATGAAAAGAATTCCAAAATTTAAAATAAACCAACAAATTAGATTTTTATAAAAAGAATTGCGTTTCGTCTGATCCTGATTAGCTGGCACGTAGGCACCTCTAGGGTGACTTAAAATCTATAAAGATTTATTTTGTTCCACTACATTTTGAAATTTTCAAATTAATTGATTTATTTGTAAATATAGATAATTTCATCGTTAATTTGTAAATAAAATTGTAAATGTGGAAATTCACAAAATTCAATCTATTTATTGTTTTATTTTTCGAGCATTAAAAGGATAAATTTTAAATTATGAATGTTTAAGTAGTAACCATATGGTTTTAATAGGATAACCCCCGAATCCAAAAATCTCTGGTTTATAAAATTTGGTTTTTTAAATCAATTTTTCGTAGAGTAGTAGCTAAGTTAGGATTAACCAACCCATTAATCCTAATTTATAATTTTTCCCGATTCTAATTGGGTGGCGACTCCAAAAAGTTTTTTTCTTAAAATTTCTTTTAATTCCTAGTCGATGGTTCATATTAAATGGGTTTGGGTTTGATATGGATCGAATTAAAAGGAATTAAACCATAAATGAAAATCCAGGCTCGACACCACTCATTAATGATCAATCTGATCCATCGATCTAGGTCATCACGACCATAGATTTCATCCACCACTGCATGACGTTGATTGCGTTGTCGTTTGGGAGGCATCTTCTCCGAGAGTGAACACGGCTCTGATACCAAACTGATGCAGCATAGAAAGCGAATGACAATCTAAGGTTATCACAAACCATTGAATCTCGCAAGATTATCAGAGTGTGATCTTCAAACACCTGTTAATCCTAAGGTAAATCTAGGTATTTGGCATCAAATAACAAGATCTTACACAAAGATATGAAATTTGGGAATAAAGAGCAAGCAAGCTTTGAAGAATATGGTCAAATATTGATAAGATAATTATCTAGTTTGTGCCCTAAGGCTTACAATATAAAGCAAAACAAATAGCTTAAAAAACGCAAAAGAAAATAAAATTGTCGTGCGATCAACAGCGGCAGTGTATAGGTATATGTTGGCTGCTTACACAATCAACACCGGCGACATTGAAGATGGAGTAAAGAGTTTTGGTTCTGTTCACTTCCAACACCAGCTAAAGGCCGACGTCGTAAAAGCCGAACACTGGTGGCATAGGACTTAAGCAGGCGGCGTACTGAACGATCTACAACATTTCAAAACTTGTTCTTTCGTCCTAATCGATGTTGCTTCTCCAAGTAACTATGAGCCATCTCCTCTACTACATCAGTATATGAGTATATTTATATAGCTTCTTATTTTTTTTATCCAAATAAGGGTATAATGGTAATTTTAATTTTATTATCTGTTTAACACTATAATCAATAAATCAAAGTAAACACTAGAACATATATTTTTGGTAATAAAACTCTAGATAAAGGAAACAAGGTAATACATTATTCCTAGTCTATTATTGGTAATACCATTCTCAAGACATAATTTTTCTGCTCCTTATCTATTCCATTCCACTAAGTAAATGGGTCGTAATATAAATTTCCTTATGATATCTCATCTCTGGAGCCATCTTCTTACACATGAACAATCATTGTAGTTATGGAATTAGTGGAAAATGATGCAACAACTTAATCGACATAGTCTTTTGCTTCTTCGAATGAAGTTTCCAATTCCTTCCCCACACACTGGAAAGTTGTCTAGATCTTTAAATTCTTCCTAGAAAAGCACATAGTCATTCCTACAAACATGTATAGTGTTTGCATCCATAACCAACTACCTCAGCATCTTGCATGCATGATAGTATGATGACGGCAACAAATTGCCATCTAGTAACAAACTCCTTATAAAAACAAGCCACTTGTTAAAGGATTTCCTAGTTTGTTTTTCGTTGACTTTCATATTCATCATTTAAAGAACAACAAACAACATTGAAAGTTCATATAGTTTGGATACACAAGACTCTTTGCACTTTCGAACATTCATGTCCACTAATTTCCATGGTTTTCATTGCTTTTATCTCCACTATCGATTTCTTCACCCTCAGGGTCACTAGATCCTCCAACATTTGATAATCAGCTTGATCTTTAAAAGTCTTGCTTTCATCTGGAATGCTCCGATTCCCATTGACCACATCGTTAGGGATATCATCTTTTTCATATGACTCCTCAACATGATGAGTCTACCTTGAGTAGGTTCAAGTCATGCCCCTTTATCAGGAGACAAAACTCAATAATCTGAATAAAATTCCATACCATGTTAAGATAGTTCTTACATGGACATCTTATTAGTCCATTTGCCTTTCCATGGTTCACTACAGCTTGTAAAAAATCTCTAATCCCATTTCTATATTTAGGAGATGTTAAGTCACACATCATGTACCAATTTTGTTCTAACATCTCACATTAAGGTGTACTAATCCATTTCACTTTAATTTATTACTTCATTTCAACTAGTTTTTTTACCTACATATTTTGCTTTGTATAATGCATTAGAAGATCAAACTTACTATAACTTGAGTGCATAGTGAAGTAAACAGTAATTACCTAACACTATACTTTAATGTGCTCCAAAAATATAACAGAACATTGTATGTTAATACATAAATGCAAAGCATATTGCATATAAAAATATACATGCAAACATGTATGTATCAATCACATTGTCTAAAAAGTGGACAAACTATAGCATCACAAAAAATTATTTTAAATATATGTAACATATATTAAATATTAATATCTAAGTAGATAAAATAAAACAAATTGTGAGATATAGATCCAACATATATGGGTCTATATCCAAAGTATCCTAAGTATATGGTTTATACTTAGAAGAAATAATGTGTAACTCAAGGAAATTAATGAAATCGAGTCTCACACGAGTTGGATCGCTGCTAGCTTTGATAAAGTAAAGCCGCCAGTCTTCAATATGTGAAGAATTATCGAAGATCATCCAAGGCCAACCGAAGGCTGCCGGCCTAGAAAAGAACACTGTTCGTGTAGGCATTCAAGGCCGCCGGCTTTGAGCCGACGTAAGTCCTTGTGGAGGAATTTAAAAGGTTAGCCTTTGTAGGCCAGTCTACCCTAATATATATCTATATATTAGATGTCTTTTCTTTCTAAAAGGGAGAGAGAGAAATATAATTTTAGACTTTCCTAAACCTAGAGAGAGATCTAGAGATAGAGAGGGACTTGTTGTAAATCCACCGGTTTGTGGTGAGATTGTGTGATCCACTAGTGTGACTACTGAAGATTGTGTTGCATCCCATTATTTCAGGTAGTGGAGGATTTTGTGCGGCAGCGGTACCATGGTTTTTCCTTATATTGGGGTTTTCCACGTTAAATCTTGGTGTTGATTGTTTTATTTTTTGTTTGAATTATTTGTTAATCGGTTCGGCAAGAGGAAAACGATCAAGCTTTTCCTAACAAAGTGGTATTAGAGTGCTAGGTTCTCAAAGAAAACTAGGGTTTCGCTGCACTGAAGTTAGGGTTTCTTGATTCCAGACATGGCTAAATCTTAAGGTACAATGATGAAACTCAATTCTTCAAATTACTCTATCTGGAAATCTATGATGAAAGATCTTTTATATTTTAAAGATCTGTAATTGCCTTTGGAGGGTGATACTGCAAAACCCCAAGATAAATCTGATGCAGATTGGGCGATACTACACAGGAAGACTGTTGGTTATATCCGACAGTGGGTTGATCAGAGCATTTATCATTATGTTGCTCAGGAGACTAGGGCTGATGTTTTGTGGAAGAAGTTAGAATCTATGTATGAAAGGCAAACAGCCTTGAACAAAACCTCTTTGATTAGGAGAGTGGTTAATTTGAAATATAAGGAAGGTTCTAACATGATTGAGCATTTGAATGATTTTCAAGGGCTTGTAAATCAACTGACAGTGATGAAGCTTGTGCTTGAGGATGAGATTCGGGCACTCTTATTGCTGAGTTCATTACCTGAGAGTTGGGAAACCCTTGTAGTATTAGTTAGTAATTCTTCTCTAGATGGAACCTTGACACTTGCCATGGTCAAGGATAGTTTAATCAATGAAGAGGCCAGAAGGAAAGATCTGGGTATTAGTTCAAATTCAAAGGCTCTTATTGTAGATAAATTTGAAAGGAGGGGTAGAAGCAAACATAGAGGGCAGAATGATAAATCTAATAGATATGATAAGTCAAAGGGAAGATCCGAGTCAAGGGGTAAGAGAAACCTCAAGTGTTTCTATTGTGACAAGCTAAGTCATTTCAAGAAGGACTGTAGACTGTGGAAGAAACAGCAGGGTAAGGTTAAATATGATGATTCAGATGAAGACACCACTGCTGCAGCAGCAAATGGTGAGGTAGTGGTTACATGAGATGAGGGTTGTATTAGTCTTGCAAGTCATGATAGTGACTGGGTGGTTGATTCTGGTGCCTCCTTTCATGTGACTGCACATGGTGAGTTATTCTCATCTTACATTGCTAGTGATTATGACAATGTTAGGATGGGAAATAATGAAACTTCAAAGATTATAGGCATTGGAAATATTGTTTTGTAAACTAATATAGGTTGCAGACTCATTCTCAAAGATGTGAGACATGTACCAGATATCTGCTTAAACCTAATTTCAGTAGAAAAGCTAGACGATGAAGGTTACCACAGTCAGTTTGGTGATGGTAAATGAAAGCTCACCAAAGGATCATTGATTGTAGCTAAGGGAAGGAAGTACAACACCTTTTACTTAATGCTAGCAAAGCTAAGTAAAGAAGATATGAATTTGACAGATGATACTACTATGGAGCTGTGGTACAGACGGCTTGGTCATATGAGTGAAAAGGGGCTCCAGATGCTTGTGAAGAAGCAAATTCTACCTGATTTCAAAGGTACTCCATTAAAACCTTACACTGACTGTTTTACTAGTAAACAACATAGGGATGCTTTTCAGAGAAATCCACCTAGTAGGAGATCTCATATATTGGATTTGATTTACACTGATGTGTGTTACATGAAAGACATGACAATAGGTGGTGCATTGTACTTTGTTACATTTATAGATGATCACTCTAGAAAGCTTTGGACATTTGCCTTAAAGTCTAAAGATCAGGTGTTAACTATATTCAAACAGTTTCATTCTAGAGTGGAGCATGAAACTAGCAGGAAGTTAATTTGTATCAAGGCTGATAATGGTGGGGAGTATAGAGGACCATTTGAGCAGTATTGCATAGATCATGGGATAAAACTGGAGAAGACAGTTCCCAAGACCCCACAGTAGAATGGTGTTGTAGAGAGAATGAATCGCACCATCACTGAGAGAGTGAAGTGCATGTTATCTCATGCTAAGCTGCCTAAGTCATTTTGAGGTGAAGCTATGTGAACAGTTGTAGATGTGATAAATCTTTCTCTCTCATATGCTATGGATGAAGATATCCCAGAGAAGGTATGGATAGGTAAAGATATTTCTTATAATCACTTACGTGTCTTTGGTTGCAGGGCCTTTGTGCATATTCCAAAGGATAAAAGAGCGAAGCTTGATGCTAACTCAAAGTAGTGCATTTTTCTTGGATATGCACATTATGAATATGGATACAGATTGTGGGATCTTGTTGATAGGAAGGTCATCAAAAGTAGGGATGTAGTCTTTCTTGAAGACCAAACAGTTGAAGAACTGTAGAAGACACAGGTGAAGAGATCCAGGAGCCTCAACAGCAGGTTGAGTTGAGAAGATCGTCAAGAGATAGAAGACCATCAATCAGGTATAGTCCAGATGAATTTGTGATGATTACTGACGGGGGAGAACCTGAATGTCATGAGGAAGCCATGACTCATGACAAGAAGAAAGAATGGGTAAAAGCCATGCAAGAAGAAATCAATTCTTTGCATGAGAATAAAACTTTTGATTTGGTTCAGATGCCTAAGGGCAAGAGACTCCTAAGAAATAAATGGGTTTATAGATTGAAGATAGATGAGAACAGCTCACAACCAAGGTACAAGGCAAGACTGGTTATGAAAGGGTTCAGTTAGAAGAAGAGGGTTGATTTTGAAGAAATTTTCTCACCTGTGGTGGAGATGTCATCCATTAGAGTTATGCTCAGCATTGTAGTTAGTCTAGATCTGGAGATTGAGTAGATGGATGTGAAGACAACATTCTTTCATGACGATTTGGAGGATGAGATCTATATGGAGCAGCCTGAAGGGTTCAAGATCAAAGGGAAGGAGAATCTTGTATGCAGATTGAAGAAAAGTTTATATGGGCTGAAACAAGCTTCAAAGTAGTGGTATAAGAAGTTTGACTCCTTCATGTTTGATCAGGGTTACACCAAGACTGCCACAGATCATTGTGTCTTCGTCAAATGGTTTTCTAGTGGTAAGTTCATTATCCTTTTACTTTATGTTGATGGCATGCTAATTATTGGCAGAGATGCCAAGAGGATTAAAGAGCTGAAGATTGCTTTGAGTAAATCTTTCTCCACGAAAGATTTAAAACCTGCTAGCCACATTCTTGGTATGAAGATTATTAAAGACAAGAAGATCTAGAAGCTGTGGTTGTCATAGGAGAGTTATATTGAGAAAGTGCTGGAGAGATTCAACATGAGCAAAGCGAAATCTGTTTGTTCTCCACTTTTGGGACATTTCAAACTGAGTTTATTTCAGTGTCCTAAAGTAAGGCAGACAAGGAGGATATGAAAAAGGTCCCATATGCTTCAGTTGTTGGGAGTCTAATGTATGCTATGGTGTAGACTAGACCTAATATTGCTCATGCTATTGGTGTTTTGAGCCGGTATCTCTCAAATCCAGGTAAGGAGCACTAGTCTGTAGTAAAATGGATTCTCAGATATCTTAGGGGCACTTCCAGGTTTTTTCTATAGTTTGGTGGTAGCAGTAAGCCTGTGTTAGAAGGGTTTTCAAATGCTGATATGGCTAGTGATTTAGATTCCAGGAAGTCCACATCAGGTTATCTGATTACTTTTACAGTAGGAGCAGTGTCTTAGCAATCAAAGTTGCAAAAATGTGTTGCACTTTCCATCACTGAAGCAGAGTATGTTGCTGTAACAGAAGCCTGCAAGGAAATCTTGTGGATGAAAAAGTTTTTTGAAAGAACTAGGTCAAGAGCAAGAAGACTTGAAGCTGTTTTGTGACAGCCAGAGCACCATTCATCTCAGTAAGAATCCAATGTTTCATTCTAGATCCAAACATATTAATGTCAGCTACCATTGGATTAGAGATGTGTTAGAGTCCAAGCAGTTGAAGCTTAAGAAGAGCCATACTGATGACAATGCATCAGATATGATGACCAAAGCTCTACCCAATGAGAAGATTGTTTGCTGCCGGAAGATTGTAGGAGTGATGGAACTCCCCATATAAGTAGGAGGGGGAGTTTGTTGGGTATAGATCCAACACATATGGGTCTATATTCAAGGGTATCCTAAGTATGTGGTTTATACTTAGAAGCAATAGTGTGTAACTAAAGGAAATTGATGAAATCGAGTCACACATAGGTTGGATCGCCACCAGCTTTGATCAAGTAAAGCTGCCAGTCTTCAATATGTGAAGAATTATCGAAGATCATCCAAAGCCGGTCAAAGGCCACCGGCCTTGAGCCGGCGTAAGTCCTTGTGGAGAAATTTAAAAGGTTAGCCTTTGTCGGCCGGCCTACCCTAATATATATCTATATATTAGATGCCTTTTCTTTCTAAAAGAGAGAGAGAGAAACAAAATTTTAGACTTTCCTAAACCTAGAGAGAGATCTAGAGAGGAAATTGTTGTAAATCCACTGGTTTGTGGTGAGATTGTGTGATCCACTTGTGACTAGTGAAGATTATGTTGTATCCCATTATTTCAGATAGTGGAGGATTTTGTGCGGTGGCGATCCCGTGGTTTTTCCCTACATTAAGGTTTTTCATATTAAATCCTGGTGTTGATTGTTTTATTTTTTGTTTGAATTATTTGTTAATCGCTTCGGCAAGAGGAAAAGAATCAAGCTTTTCCTAACACAAATAAAAAAACACAACTATATGCATATGTTTATATATTAACATCTCCAATTACATATTAAAACTGCAAACATATCTTATAACATACAAAATAATAATAATTTTTTACCAATCTTGTAGGTAAAAGTGTATAAATACACCTTTATCAAAAGTCTTTACCAAAAATATTTGAAAAAAATAAAAATAATAATAAAATAACATTATTATTTAACGACTAAATGATTAAAAGAAAAAAATTACAGGAGAGTGAAGTGAAAGTAAAACCTGCGAAAGAGAGGGGGAAATGTGGGGAGGGTGAGAGATGCTTATGTTATTTTTAAGGAAAATATGGGATAAGTCTTCCCTCATCAGCTAAGTCTAGCCTTTATATTCTAGTCAGTAGCGAATCTCACTTTTTAATTGAACGAGATAGGTGAAAATGTTTTGGGCGAGACTCGCCTCAATTTTTTCGCACCAATATTCCCGTTTTTCACTAGTATTAGATTCCACTTTGGTTGATCATTTATACTGTTGAGCTAACTCCTTTCATTTATTAGTTTGCTCAAAATATTATCTAAAACAAATTGAAAAGTAATTGAAAGCCTCCCTAAACTTCAAGAGAATCTAAGGAAAACTTAAATTTGAAGTGTATAGTTGCAGTAAATTAAATTTAAATTTATACATATAATGAAATATAATATCAAATATATTTAATAATATATAAAGATATTAAAAATACACAAAAAATAATTAAAAGTAAGAGAAGGAATTGTAAGAAAATTAAAATAATGCATAGCTTAACTATTTTGGCCATGGTTGTCAAAATTGCGAGTCAAATATACGATTTTACGAGTTTATGATTATATATATATATAATTAATTAAAATGAATGAAAAATTATTAAGGTGCAAACTTAAGGGAGAATTATGAATTTAGATATATAATTCTACACGTTTACGATTTTACTGGTTGTGCATGATTTTATACAATTCTACCGATTCTATAGGCTTGAATGAATAATAAAATTACGATTTTGATAACCATAATCTTGGCCAACTATCGAAGGCCAAATGGATGCATGCCAAGATACTAATATATATATATATATATATACTTAATAGGAATCCTATCTTTGCAAGACTTTTAAAATTTTTGGATTAAAATAAAATAAAAAAAATCCAATGAAAAATAGGTAAATATTAAAAACTTGAAATTTACTTCTTTTTTATTTTTTATTTTTTATTTAAGCTCTACTCAAGGTTCCAGAAAGCCAAATTAGAAACTAAAAAAGGTAGAGCCCAACGTTATTGGGAATTAGGATAAACCTAGACCAGACTACCAAGTCACAGGACATTAGTTGCTATTTTCTTTCTCATTATGCATCCATAAATGAAGCAGCTAATTGAAAAGTACCCCCAACAGAATTTGAGGAAAGACTTGGAACAAGTGCTTTTCACGTATTAACAAGTCCAAGATGGAACAATGTTAACCATCAGAAATCAGGGCAATGTCCCGATTACAAAATCTTCTACGCTCTTCAAGTAACAAAAATGGTGCTAGGCCTTTCAGGACGTTTGATTTCTTGAGTTGCTTTTGACGTAATTCATTTTGTCTTAGAGCACAAAAAGCTATTGTGGGTGTCAAACCCGCAAACACGTGTAATTTAACCGCTCAGTAATATAATTTATTATAATAGATAATTTTATAATTTTTTCACCTTATTATGTTTGGATTTTTTATCTGTTACATCTACATAGTACCACTAGCAAAGACGCACCTATGATGCCGTATGGATATATCAAAATATGGAATTCATGAATGGTAAAACATTTATTTGGTTGATTACACGGGATGCAAATACTAAATATCGTTTAAAAAAAATTAATGTAAAGACCATTTAAAGATATCAATAACATAGAACAGCATTAATATTTGTCTATACTAACATTTTAAGAAAGTAATGGTAGTAGTAGGAAATATTTTACTCCATCGCATACCTTGCTGTAAGCCTGCAGTAAAAAAAAAAAAAAAAAAAAAAAAAAAAAAAAAAAAAAAAAAAGAGTAAAAAGAAAAACCGATACTGATGTGCTTTGGCAAAAAATAAAATGGGTTAATTGCAAAGCGTGATTTGTGTTTTAACATTTTAATAAAGAAGTGACATGAGTTATGATTTTTGACAAATACATGATCCATATTTGGTACTTTTATAAAAAAAGTGATCTGAATTTTTTTTTTTTTGACATATACATATTATTTTTTTTTTTTATTAATAATAGATAAAAGACATGTGAAAGCACAAGTAATGTATTTATCAAAAAAAAAAAAAATCATGTCTTCTTTTGTAAAAGTACATAACACTAATAATGTATTTATCTATAATAAAACTTAAGTCACTTGTTTGTGAAAATACCAAAACACGGTTATGTATTTATCAAAAATCAAAGTTTGGGTCACTTGCCATGTTTTTATAATTTTCCCAAATAACAAAGTTGATTTACTAATTAAGGAAATGACTATATATAACCTAGTAATAATTTCATGAAACTCAGTGTATATTACGCACAGTATTAATATTTGAGCAGAATCGTAGATAGAAGAAATTAGGCATTCCCACGGATCGAGCCAGCTTTAGAGCTCGAAAAGTTGGACGCATAATCGCCTCGGCCAGGATGGGATGGGTCCTAAACTGTGGACCTACCAAATTCGAGTTGGGTCAGTCTATTATAAAAATCTTTTATAAATAAATTGAAAGTAATTAAAATGCTCCCTAAAATTTAGGATAATATAAGGAAAACTTAATTTTTGAAGTGTATTATTGCAATCAATTAAACTACATATTTATATATTTACATAATATAATGAAAGATAGTATCAAATATATTTAATGATATAATACAATAAAGATTATTAAGAAATACAAAAAAAAAAAATCAAAGTAAGAGAAGGAATTGAAAAAAAAAAATTATACATACCTTAACCATCTTGGCCAACCATCCAAGGCCAAATGGAAATTAATGCATATCTAAGATAGCAAGAAAATTTAATATATTTGAGGGATAATTACAAAAACCCAACTTGATTTTTGATCCATTTACAAATACATGATCTGTGTTAAATTTTTTTTTTTTTTTTAGATAAATAGGTGACCTGAGTTTAATTCAAAAGTATAGATGACTAAATTACAAAGGGCTAGAAGACAGCCTAAGTATTTAGATTGTAACAGATTCAACAGTAAATCATCAATTGTATTACAAATGAATATAAATAAAGAGAAAGAAAAGAGAAAACCATATTGGTCCTTAAATCTAGTGTCTCTTTGTAGACTAGGAGAGTGCAAGTCTCAAACATTGATGAAGCTACCAGCAAAAACATACACATCATGCCATTAGTGAAGTTACAGTGTAAGAGTGAAGAAAGAGAGAGAGATTAGGTGATACCTGGCTGCATAGAGTGAAGAGTGTGAGATAAGGTTAGTAAGATAATTGAAAGGTGTGGGCTTGGGCTTACTGAATAGGTTAGCTCTATCAAAATATTATTTAACAATTTTAGATGGAAACGTGTCAATATTATTGGTTTTAAAAATTAGTTTTACTTTTTCATTAAATTTCTAGGTTTTTTAAAATAATATTTTATTTATTTAATTAATTTTATTTAGTAAATTTTTTCATTAAATAAATTTTTTAGACCAATAAGACACTAACATGTATTTCTCAAGTAGTGCTTAATAACATTAGCACTTTTAAATAAAACTCATATCAACTATTTGTTAACAAAATTAACACAAATAATGTGTTTACACATAAACAAAAACATATGTTAGGTTTTTGTAATTAACCATGTATTTAATAAAACAAATCCTCTTTTTGTAAGATTTTTAAAATTTTTTGGATTCAAATAAAAAATTAATAACTCAAGTAAAAAACAGAGAAGTATTAAAAACTTAAAACATACTTTTTGTTAATTTTTTATTCAACGCTCTACTCAAGTTTCCAAAAAGCTAAATTAGATAGGTAATGCTGAACGTTGCGGGGCTAAACATAGACCAGACTTGCAAGCGGCAGCACATGGATTACCCTATCATTTATTTAGATACATTTCGCTGGGTTCGAGGTCAATGCAAGTCAACCAAGTTGTTTGAAAGCAACTTATAACCACACAGATCGTAATCGGATCACAGATTCTATCGAGTTCTAAATTATACTGATGATTTTTTGCCTTTCATTTTTTTAACTCCTTTATCATTGCAAAATTATTTGCTATTTTTTTTCTCATTATGCATCCATATAATGGCATAATGAATAAGCTAATGAAAAATACATCCAAAAGAATTTGAGGAAAGACTTAGAACAAATGCTTTACGTATTAACAAGTCCAGGATAGAACAATATCAACAATTATAAATCAGAGTAATGTGCCAATTACAAAATCTTCTTACACCTTCAAGTGACAAAAAAAAGTGATGCAGGGCATATTTTGTTAACATTTGCAAACTTTTATAATTCAATTAGCAGGAAAAAAATGATCAAGGACTTAGATAAAAAAAATAAAATAAAAAAAAAGTAAAAAAGTGGTTAAACGTTGAAAACTAATAATATACCTTTTCCATAATTTTGAGCAATCTTATAGCCACTGGGATCATAATCATACATCTAATCCTTTCATTTAGATTGTACTGAATTTTAAATTATGCAGAGATCATTAGCACATTCACTTATAAATAAATAACTCTTCATTTCTTCTCATTTTACATAAAGCTGCTATTATGATCTACTAATTCAGTATTCACTAGAGAGAAATGACAATTTATAATAGGAAAATGTCACGCCCTAATAGTACCCTAGTAGTAATAATATATTTGATATAGCCTGATAATCCAGACGTTATCAAATACACATATTCATACTAGAACTACTTTGGAAAGTGACGTGTTTTTAACAAAACAGGATCTTTTTGGTTGCGTGATAAGAAACGATGAAAGTAAATAAAATCACAATACCATAATTAAGTACTACAGTCTGAATAATAACTATTACAAACCATAAAACTATCTAAGTTCTCAAATAATAAAAATTGATGCACTAACATCAATTAATACATATAAATAAAGAAATTACTTTTCCCTGTTTCCAAAACTCTTCCAGCTTTAGAATCATACCGGCTCTGAGCTCCTAGAAGCTACCAACCAAGGCTTAAGTGTCATCCTGTAAGGACTGTAGGAGTGTCAGCATAACCACGGGCTCAGTGAATAACCAGACTTATCACAACAAGCAAGTTATTATCAATCATATGCAATGCATCAATCAAACACATGAACAATTACAAGCTTGGACAAACCGGAATCCAAACAGGAAGGAGATTTACGCCCTCTCATCGGGGTTGAAGGAACCAATACCTGAATCACCTACCCAGGAGAAACTAAGTACACAGGAATCCATAATCCTCACAATTATTATTTCTTTATATTAATGATGTTTTAAACACTCAGTTCCTATTTTGTACCTTAGAAACTCCACTAAGTGTTAGCCATTTCACAGCAATACCATGGGCGGCGTCTTTCGTTACCAGTTAGTTCCCATGGAACCGACAGAACAAGGTAAACTTGCGTAGAACTAATAGCCCATTGCCTAGAAAAACCAAGTATTACCAAGAACCGAAATTCCAACACGTAATAGGTGTTCATAAAAACATAATGCAGTTTATGCAAATCGTGCAATGCATGTCCGTTTCATTTATAGTACCGACAGTTGTTAATCAAGTTTAAGGCGATCATACAATTTACAGACAATCATCAACATATTTCATACAATAGGATTATCGCTTATATTATGATAATTTGCCATGCAATCATACACCACGCATCACGTTGTATCCCAATCCCGCATGCATATCAATTAAATATATACATATTATTTCAAATGCAGCTATACTACAAGCACAAACAATATAACAAGTCTAAGTCACTCACCTGCTCATACTGATCAGTCATAGTAATCGACCGGGAAATCCTCGACGGAGTCGAAATTACCTATTAAGATGAAATATTCATCAATAATATTTATAAATAGGAAATTAAATTCCTATGAGTGCCTAAGTGTCCTAGATCGGTATTTGGTATTATTCCTATGGTTTATAGTGATTTCCTAAAGTATTAATTCTTATGGAAAAGGAATATCTATTGCTTACTTCTTTTAAGTTTCTTCGATTGAAGATTGTTTAGAGAATCCCATTTAAACTTTCATTTATATTTAAGTTTTGTTATAATTTGTAGAAGTCTTGGCATGTATAATTTCTATGAATTGTTCATAACACTTTTCTTGTAATAAAGGACTTCTAATCATGCTTGTAAAGTTTGTTTTATCAAGCTTTATGTTCATATAAGGTCTTAGAAGCTTTAAACATGCATTTAGGCTTGATTAAATAAAGTTTGAGTCTTGTTTTGTCCACATTGTCCTTAAATCCGAATTTACTATTACCACAATTATAAGACTTCTAAGTTGTTGTTTTTCTCTTCCAACAATACTTAAACATTCCTAACACATCAAACATCCATCCACTTGAGTTCATCGAAGGATTAACAACTTTTTCCAACCATAAAACTTTCTTCCAATACTCAAAAATCCATCCTAAGGTCTATTCATAAATTTAACAAGGATAGGTTGTAGTTGGAGCTTACCTTGGATTGGAATGGAAGGAGGTTGTTCAACTTCCTCTTTAAGCAAAAATTAAACCTAGATCAAAGATTAAAGGATGAGTTTCTAACTAATCAACATTAACTATAATACAAGTTCACTAATGTAATCAAATTTTCTCACCTTGATAAGCTAATTCCCTCCTCTTGATCTCTAGGATAACTTAGGATTTTTTATTCGGTTTTGGTTGTTATTGATGAGCTTAGTGTGTGTATATAAGGTATGGAAGTAGGCTAGGGTTTATGGTTGTTCACACAACGTTTTTAAGCTTCTATGTTGAAGGCGGAAATGGAAAAAGGAAATGGAAAAGTGCTGAACGCACTTGGGTTTTGCAGCTGGAATTTGAGAGTGTTTTTGTCGGTTTATGAGCTCAAAGTGTGTCTAACTTAGGCTTATATACTTATACTAAGATTAGACTAAGTTTTAGTGTCTTTGGAATTGGTTTTGGACTTGAAAAATGTTTGTAATTGCAGCTGGGATTTTCTACACGAATTTGCAAAGTTGGATGCAAAATTTGACTTGGGTTTGACAGATTTTTGGCTATCCTTGAGGGTCTTAATATATTTGTTTGGTAGCTAATTAATGCTATTTATGTGTATAAAAATAAGGGCTCAAATTGGATAAAAATCGGGTCAAATTCAGTTGAAGTTTGAAGTGTGAAAACTGAAATTTCTGGAACAATTTCACCTTGATTTTTGGACGAATTTTGGATCTGATTTTCTCATTAATTTTTTGTGTGTGAAGTGTCCATTTGAAGGCTCCTTATTGGTGTTTAATTGGTCAAAAATAGCAGCTCATTAAACCCTAGGAATTTGGCAAAAATCGGAATTGAACTTGGAAATGTGTGCTGCTGTATCTTGTGGAATTTCTCCTCTACTGTAGCTGTAACATTTGATTTTTGGCCAAAAATTTGGGCCGGTTATGGTTGGTTATTCAAGCTGAAATTCTCCTCATTTAATGTTATTTACATGTGTGTTTTGGTTGGCTTTTGGGTCAATTTCGTTTGAATTTAGAAGCTCAAATTTGGATCAAAGATAGTCAACAAAATCGAGTCTCTGCAGCAGGGGGTCTTTTGCTGCTGTAGGACGAATTTCTAGCTTAATTTGCAGCTGTTATCCTCTTCCATTTGGGCTGTAATTCTTGCAACTTAATTGTGAGTTATAGGTGTAGATTTTGGTTGGTTGGGGTGTCATTTTCGAGTTGGAATTCGTTCTAAAAATCGGATCAAAGTTGACAAAAATTCAACTGCTGAAGTCTAAAGCTCCAGGTGCTCTGCTCCAAGTGCTCTATTCTTCATCTCCTTGTGTGCGTGTGTGTGTGGTTGGGCGTGTGGAGTGCAGCCGGTGGGGTGTGTGTGTGTAACTGCTTCTTGGTTGCTGCTGGAGTGGGAGCTGTTGCTTGTGCAAGAAAGTCTTCCGCTGTCCACTGCTGCTTGCTCGATGGGGTGCTGCCTGCCGCTGTGTGCGTTCGTTGCTGCTGTCCACTGCTGCTCGTGAGTCTCCTGCTTGTGCGCGTGAGGGAAGTTTGTTCCAGTTCCTCGGTGGCTGCTGACGTTGATGCTGCTTGTGTGCGCGTAGGGAAAGGGTCTGTCTCACTTCGGAAGAAATCAGCGCGCGTGGAAATCCTTTGTTCTGCCGCTGCTGTCCAACGTTCTTCACTCATTTTGTCCAGCGATGCAACTGTCCAAATTTTTTTTTTATAAATATATGTATATGTTTAATAATTACAGAAAATATTTTTATAAAAAATATATAAATTATTCGCATATTTATACTCGTCGTATTTACGTTTTATCGAAATAATATTATTAAGTTACGACAAAACTTTAATTATTTGTATTTTCAAATTTTTAGTTAAAACTTCACACGGTTAATTATTTTTAGTATTTTTAACTTACGTGATTAAATTTTCAAATTCGATGAATTAAATTAGGATCCAAGTCCTAATAAATTTAGAATTTCCTAACAATTAAACAGCGGTTCGAAATTTTCTTTTTAGTTCTAAGTTGATATTGTTCAGTATTAGTGTTTGTTTGTATTTATAATCTATTGTTTTATACCGATAAGCTCTATAAATAAACTGTATCTTATCGGTTTCGAAATTTTAAAACTATTTCTAGTTATATCTTGAATTATCAGTTCAAGATACGAAATCTCGTTTTTGTATCTATTAAGGTCAAAAATTTTTATTCGGTTTTTCAAACTAGAAATGAGTTTATCACAACTCATAGTCTATTCTAGGATTTCTATCGGTTTCTAAATTCACTATCTAATTTTCGTTTTCTATTTTACTACTGTATACTATTGTGAAAATTTCGGGGTTTACATCCTCCCCCCCTTAAAATAAGCTTTGTCCTCAAAGCTTGATACGTACCTGATGATTCAAACAGATTAGGATAATTCTTCCGAACTTCATCTTCTAACTCCCAAGTCATTTCTTCCGTTCGGGATCCCATAAAACTTTAACATATCTGATTTCCTTGTTTCTAAGAGTCTGTACTTTACTGTCCATTATTCGAACAGGTTGTTTCTCATATGTCAAGTTCTCCTTCAATGGAATTGGTTCCAACTCAACCACTTTATCTGGATCGGAGACATATTTCCTCAGAACTGATACATGAAACACGTTATGTATACCAGACAGATTCGGAGGTAAAGCCAATCGATAGGCTAAATCTCCTACCCTATCCAAATTTCAAAAGGTCCAATATATCGAGGACTTAATTTTCCTTGATTTCGTCCACGATGAAGACTCTTGATCGGGTTCACTTTAAGGTATACATGATCTCCTCTTTGAATTCCAATTCCCGTCTCTTCATATCTGCCCAACTCTTTTGTCGATCTTGAGCTTCTTTCATCTTTTGTTTTATCACTGCCACTTATCTATTGTTTCTTGTACCATTTCAGGTCCAACTGCGATTCTCTCTAAATTGTCCCAAAAATGGTGATCTACACTTGCGACCATACAGTGCTTCATATGGCGGCATTCCGATACTAGAATGATAACTGTTATTATACGCGAATTCCACCAAAGGTAAGTGTTGATCCCAATTTCCTTTAAATTCCAATATACAAGACCTTAGCATGTCTTCCAAAGTCTGTATAGTCCTTTCCGTTTGTCCATCGGTTTGGGGATGATAAGCGGTACTGAACTTTAACTGCGTCCCTAACGCTTTCTGCAATCCATTCCAAAATCTGGAAACAAAGCGTGGATCTCTATCCGATACTATGCTAGCTGGTATTCCATGTAATCGAACAATCTCTTTAAGATATATCCGTGCTAGCTTTTCCAGTGGATACGTCATATTGATGGGTATAAAATGTGCTGATTTAGTAAGTCTATCCACGATAACCCATACAGCATCATGTCCACTACTCGTCTTGGTAATGAACATACAAAGTCCATAGAGATCTGATCCCATTTCCATTCAGGAATTGGTAATGGCTTCAACAATCCTCCCGGCTTTTGGTGTTCAGCTTTAACCCGTTGACATATCTCACATCTAGCCACAAATTCCGCTACATCCTTTTTCATCCCGTTCCACCAATATGCACTTTTCAATTCTTGATACGTTTTCGTTTCTCCAGGATGAACAGTATATCCGGAATTATGTGCTTCTTGCATCAACTTCTGCTTTAACTCTGATTTATGGGGAACACACAGTCTGTTGCCCATTCTAAGGATTCCTTCATCATCAACTCGGAAATCCTTATATTTATCTTGTGATATCTCTTGGATAATCCTTTGAAATTCCATCTTCCTTTTGAGCTTCTTTGATCTGTTGAAGTAAAGTGGGTTCCAAAATCAGATTTCCAAGTTCAGCTTCAAAACCTTGCATTGTGAATCCTAAACTCATCCTTTCAAATTCCTTGATGAGTTCTTTTTGCTCAGTCAGCATTGAGGCTACTTCACCATAGTTTTTCCGACTCAAAGCATCAGCGACGGCGTTCATTTTTCCTGGGTGATAATTGATACCCAAATCATAATCTTTTATTAGCTCCAACCATCGTCGTTGCCTCATGTTCAATTCTTTTTGTGTGAATATATACTTCAAACTTTTATGATCAGTATAAATTTCACACCTTTGACCATATAAATAGTGTCTCCAAATTTTGAGTGCAAAAACAATGGCAGCTAGTTCCAAGTCATGAGTAGGGTAATTCATCTCATGGGGTTTCAATGCCTGGAAGCATATGCTATTACTTTTCCATTCTGCATTAATACACATCCCAAACCATTTTTGGACGCATCACTATATATAACATATGGGTCATGATCATTGGGTAAGACCAATATTGGTGCTGACACTAATCTCTTCTTCAATTCTTGGAAACTTTGCTCCCGCTTTTCATTCCATTCATCAAATTTTTCATTTTTCTTTGTCAATTGCGTCAATGGTTTGCAATTGTTGAGAAATCCCGTACAAATTTCCGATAGTATCCAGCTAAACCCAAGAAACTTCTGATTTCATGTAACTGTCTCAGGTCTTTTCCATTCCACGATGGCTTTGACCTTTGCAGGATCTACTGAAATTCCTTCTCCAGACACGATGTGTCCAAGAAAAGATATGCTCTCAAGCCAAAATTCACACTTTGACAATTTAGCATATAATTTATTATCCCTCAAAATCTGCAATACATTCCTCAAATGCTCCTCATGCTGCTCCTCTGATGGTGAATATACCAATATCATCTATAAACACAATCACACAAATATCCAACAATGGTCGAAAAATCCGATTCATCAAATCCATAAATACCGCAGGTGCATTAGTCAGTCCGAATGGCATAACCAAAAATTCATAGTGGCCATACCGTGTTCGAAATGCAGTCTTAGGTATATCTTCTGTCTTGATTCGAATTTGATGATATCCAGATTTGAGATCAATACGGGAAAATATTTTTGCTCCACGTAGTTGATCAAACAAATCATCGATTCTTGGTAATGGATACTTGTTTTTGATGGTTACCTTGTTCAATTCCCTATAATCAATACAAGTCTTAATGAACCATCTTCTTTTTAACAAACAGCACCGGGGCTCCCCACGGAGATACACTGGGTCTGATGAATCCTTTATCCATCAATTCCTGCAATTGCACTTTTAATTCCTTCAATTCTACAGGTGCCATTCGATACGGAGCTTTTGATACTGGTTCTGTTCCAGGCATCAAATCAATGGAGAATTCCACTTCTCTTTGTGGAGGTAAACCAGGTAATTCTTCTGGAAATACATCTGGATATTCGCACACAGTTCTTATAGTATGAATATCAGTTTCTCTGGTTCTCCATTAACAGCTCCTAAAATAATTTCACCCAACTTCTCGGTGCCATCATCATCAACTTCAATGGTTGTTAATTTGACTCCTTTGTCTCGAAGTGTTTCTCCTTGGTACTCCTTTCTTTCTCCTTGACAATTTATAAAGGATACCATCTTGAGACGACAATCATCTTAGCTTTTGTGGCAGCTAACCAAGTCATTCCCAAAATAACTTCATATTTGTGCAGATCCACTACAATTAGATCAACAATTGATCCTTGATTCCCAATCTGTATTGGGCATTCTTTCACTATCTCCTGAGTCATAACCATTCCTCCGTAGGTGTACTGATCTAACCCTTTATTCATAGCTTCACATGTTAGACCTAATTGTCTGGCTAATACAGTGTCTATAAATGAATGTGTCGCGCCGGTGTCAAATAGAGCGTACACCGAATGGTCTTTCACTTGTATTGTGCCTATTTATCAATTATACATTACATGTTATTTAGGACTTATAAAAGCATTAATTGTGCATCTAAAGTGTTTGTGTCTCATACTATTGCTTTAACATAATAACATACCTGCAATGAGTCCGGTATCATCTAAATCAGCTTCCTCCCAAATGTTTTCAGTATCATCCTCCTCTATCTCCTCTTCATCAACTGGAGTTCCGTGCATAGCATAGATTCTGGCTGCTCCAGTATTTTTGTTAGTACTGGCATTGCCTTCTTCTGACTTCTGGCTCCAACAACTCCTTTAGATTGTGATGATCCTGCCGCTCCAGTATTCCTTTGAGGACAGTAAGTTGCTATATGACCTATCTTCTTACAGATAAAGCAGGTCGCACTTCCTGTTTTTGGACACTTGGCAGCATGATGTCCACTTTCACCACAATAAAAGCATTTATGTTGCAGATATGGGCAATCTCTTGGATAATGAGCGCCCTTACATTTCCAACAGGTAACATTACTTCTCCCGGTATTTCCACTTTGACATTCCAATTGGCTTAACAAATTTCCCTTTCTTAGGAACAGTACTCTCGTCCCACATTATCATGAATCCTTTTTCCAAAAGTTTGCCCCCGTTTCTTATATCTTTCCACTTCATATTTTCTAGCGCGTCTATCACTCGCGCCTTTCTACCATAGCAGTGAAATCAATAATCTCAAATTCAGTAAGCCTCCTCTGAAAATGGGGCTCTAATCCAGCCATAAAAGTTGCCTTTTTAATTCATCACTGTCTTTGTATGCGTCAGGGGCAAATTGCAGTAGTCGATTGAATTCATGTTCATATTCATCAATTGTCTTACTCCCTTGAGTCAAATTCATTAGATCTGTACTATACTTCGCTTTCAAGCTGCCCGGGAAATATTCTTTCAGAAATTCCCGTTGAAAACTTCCCACGTTATGGGATGTGGTAATCCTCTCTGCTTCGAATCCCACCATATTCTTGCCCTTAACCAGCAAGTAGGTTCCGTATGGTACCTTAAGTGCTTCAGGTATCTGAAACACGTCAAATGATCGCTCAATTTGCGACAACCAATCTTCTGCTTCTTCCGGTTTTCCCGGCATTCCCTCAAAGTACCTGTTACACTTTATAAACTCAGGTAACAAATTCCTTTGTGGTCTCCAAGGTGGTGGAGGTGGTAATTCATGATCATGTCGAGGTGGTCCTTGCACTTCAGCTGCAGATTCAACACGTCTTTCTTGATTTCTCGGTTCTTCCACAGGTGGTTGAACCGATGCAACACGTTCCTCATTTCTCCTAGTAGAAGCTCGAGGCATAGGTGGTGCCTCAGGAGGTGGTGCTACAGGTGGTATTTGCCCAGCTTGCAAAGCTTGCAAAATTAGGGTGTTCTGTTGTTGAATTGCTTGCAAAATAGTCTCCAAGCGATTAGGTTGTAGTGCCGGTTCCTCATTAGGTGGATTTGTTGGTACTCTTGCAGTTCTTCTCCTTCCACCTCTCATTCTCGGCGCTCTACTATAAATTGCATATTAAATAAGGTAAGTCTCGTTTATTGTAACCATTTCTTATTCAAGTTATTTTTGCTTCTTACTGCATTTTTCATGGAGTATCTCATGCATGTGTAAATCTTTCATAATTTAAAAATACACATGATACTTTCCTAACATGAGCATACTTTCTTTACTACTTCACTTACATTTACATACACACATGATAACATATATATATATGTACACCAAAACATAAACATACTTGTATTCCACATTAGTGCCATATATACAACATCAAAAATTGCACTAACTATCATCACTAATACTAAGTACATCACATCATAATAGAGTTGCTAGAGTTAGTGCTTTACATACAACATCAAAATTTGCACTAACCATCTATCACTAGATCATCAAAAGAACATCACCATAGTTCATACATAAGTAAATTTACAACACATAAAACAACATTTTTTCATCACTAAACTCTCTAGGGGGTGGGGTAAAGTGGTCTCTTGCCCTTATCTCGGGCATCCAACTGTGGTACGTCCTGATCACTGGAGTCACTGCTACTCAACTCGTGGACTCAATATGCTGTCCAGGTGGAGCGATAAACCAAGCTCAGATCCATCAAGCTGTACTCCCTGTGTCCTTGGAGCTTGTTCATCCTCATGTACCCTCATTGTGTCTCATCACATATCCATCCTCCATGTGACGTTCCCTTCCATGCACTATATTTGCTAAAAGTGCTATGTGTGAAATCTAAGAATTCCAATCCTTGTGGAATTGACGTAGTACTCCTGTCCTGGTCTTCTTTGTCCTGTCAGTATTTTCTTCCAAATCAATACTGGCCAATCCTCTTTTGGTTGATCTCCTTTCCTGTCCACTAACTGGTGATACAATATCCTGATTAATATTATGAGAAAAAGTATCACAAAAACCACAATGACTCGGGGCGTCAAGCTCAACTGTGGGTATAATAGCAGGTCGACTCTGTAATACTTCCTTAGGAAACCTGCAATTACTGAGATGGTACATCATCCATTCATCAGTATATGGATCAGTACTACGTACACCCATATGATCATCCCTAAAATCATGAGCATATATCCAACCTTTGCTAATATACTCCCATATCCTGAAATCTGGAAGAGTCGGCCTCATGGAATTTATTGATACTACAAGTGCTATATTATCTATTTCTACTGCTCCACCATTCCTATCAACAAACCTTTCAAACCTATAAATTAATTCAATAGCAGAACCTGGATTCGGGTGTGCTTTCTCCATCAGGAACAACCAATCTCTAAAGGGTGGCCTCAATCCATGTCTCCATTTGCTTAAAATCTGATCCAAGGTTTGAGGATTGCCTGCCAATGCTAGGTCTTCCACCAAGACCCTCAACCTTCGCCAGTAATCAGTTAAGGTCTCTAAAGGTTGCATACTGAAAAACCAACCACTTCACATAACAGGTTGCCGGATTAACCTGCACCACAAATAAAATTTGCATGACTAATAATAATCATACAGATTTTATTTTAGGTTCTTAATTCTACCCAAATCTACCCATACTAATCTTAAATAAATTCTATCACTACTAATATACTAGTTATGATTTTGTTTAATTTCATCTTTTTCTTATACTTGCAACCACGGCTCTGATACCAACTAAATCTGTCACGCCCCAATAGTACCCTAGTAGTAATATATATATATATATGATATAGCCTGATAATCCAGACAATATCAAATACACATATTCATACTAGAACTACTTTGGAAAGTGACGTGTTTTTAACAAAACAGGATCTTTTTGGTTGCGTGATAAGAAACGATGAAAGTAAATAAAATCACAATACCATAATTAAGTACTACAGTCTGAAATAATAACTATTACAAACCATAAAACTATCTAAGTTCTCAAAAATAAAATTGATGCACTAACATCAATTAATACATATAAATAAAGAAACTATTTTTCCCTTTTCCAAAACTCTTCAGCTTTAGAATCATACCGCTCTAAGCTCCTAGAAGCCACCAACCAAGGCTTAAGTGTCATCCTGTAAGGACTGTAGGAGTGTGAGCATAACCACGGGCTCAGTGAATAACCAGACTTATCACAACAAGCAAGTTATTATCAATCATATGCAATGCATCAATCAAACACATGAACAATTACAAGCTTGGACAAACCGGAATCCAAACAGGAAGGAGATTTACGCCCTCTCATCGGGGTTGAAGGAACCGATACCTGAATCACCTACCCAGGAGAAACTAAGTACACAGGAATCCATAATCCTCACAATTATTATTTCTTTATATTAATGATGTTTTAAACTCAGTTCCTGTTTGTACCTTAGAAACTCCACTAAGTGTTAGCCATTTCACAGCGATACCATGGGCGGCGTCCTTCGTTACCAGTTAGTTCCCATGGAACCGACAGAACAAGGTAAACTTGCGTAGAACTAATAGCCCATTGCCTAGAAAAACCAAGTATTACCAAGAACCGAAATTCCAACACGTAATAGGTGTTCGTAAAAACATAATGCATTTTATGCAAATCGTGCAATGCATGTCCGTTTCATTTATAGTACCGACAGTTGTTAATCAAGTTTAAGGCGATCATACAATTTACAGACAATCATCAACATATTTCATACAATAGGATTATCGCTTATATTATGATAATTTGCCATGCAATCATACACCACGCATCACGCTGTATCCCAATCTCGCATGCATATCAATTAAATATATACATATTATTTCAAATGCAACTATACTACAAGCACAAACAATGTAACAAGTCTAAGTCACTCACCTGCTCCTGATCAGTCATAGTAATCGACCGCGAAATCCTCGACGGAGTTGAAATTACCTATTAAGATGAAATATTCATCAATAATATTTATAAATAGGAAATTAAATTCCTATGAGTGCCTAAGTGTCCTAGATCGGTATTTGGTATTATTCCTATGGTTTATAGTGATTTCCTAAAGTATTAATTCTTATGGAAAAGGAATATCTATTGCTTACTTCTTTAAGTTTCTTCGATTGAAGATTGTTTAGAGAATCCCATTTAAACTTTCATTTATATTTAAGTTTTGTTATAATTTGTAGAAGTCTTGGCATGTATAATTTCTATGAATTGTTCATAACACTTTGTAATAAAGGACTTCTAATCATGCTTGTAAAGTTTGTTTTATCAAGCTTTATGTTCATATAAGGTCTTAGAAGCTTTAAACATGCATTTAGGCTTGATTAAATAAAGTTTGAGTCTTGTTTTGTCCACATTGTCCTTAAATCCGAATTTACTATTACCACAATTATAAGACTTCTAAGTTGTTGTTTTTCTCTTCCAACAATACCTAAACATTCCTAACACATCAAACATCCATCCACTTGAGTTCATCGAAGGATTAACAACTTTTTCCAACCATAAAACTTTCTTCCAATACTCAAAAATCCATCCTAAGGTCTATTCATAAATTTAACAAGGATAGGTTGTAGTTGGAGCTTACCTTGGATTGGAATGGAAGGAGGTTCAACTTCCTCTTTAAGCAAAAATTAAACCTAGATCAAAGATTAAAGGATGAGTTTCTAACTAATCAACATTAACTATAATACAAGTTCACTAATGTAATCAAATTTTCTCACCTTGATAAGCTAATTCCCTCCTCTTGATCTCTAGGATAACTTAGGATTTTTATTCGGTTTTGGTTTTATTGATGAGCTTAGTGTGTGATATAAGGTATGGAAGTAGGCTAGGGTTTATGGTTGTTCACACAACGTTTTTAAGCTTCTATGTTGAAGGCAGAAATGGAAAAAGGAAATGGAAAAGTGCTGAACGCACTTGGGTTTGTAGCTGGAATTTGAGAGTGTTTTTGTGGGGTTTATGAGCTCAAAGTGTGTCTAACTTAGGCTTATATACTTATACTAAGATTAGACTAAGTTTAGTGTCTTTAGAATTGGTTTTGGACTTGAAAAATGTTTGTAATTGCAGCTGGGATTTTCTACACGAATTTGCAAAGTTGGATGCAAAATTTGACTTGGGTTTGACAGATTTTTGTGGCTATCCTTGAGGGTCTTAATTATATTTGTTTGGTAGCTAATTAATGCTATTTATGTGTATAAAAATAAGGGCTCAAATTGGATAAAAATCGGGTCAAATTCAGTTGAAGTTTGAAGTGTGAAAACTGAAATTTCTGGAACAATTTCACCTTGATTTTTGGACGAATTTTGGATCTGATTTTCTCATTAATTTTTTGTGTGTGAAGTGTCCATTTGAAGGCTCCTTATTGGTGTTTAATTGGTCAAAAATAGCAGCTCATTAAACCCTAGGAATTTGGCAAAAATCGGAATTGAACTTGGAGATGTGTGCTGCTGTATCTTGTGGAATTTCTCCTCTACTGTAGCTGTAACATTTGATTTTTGGCCAAAAATTTGGGCCGGTTATGGTTGGTTATTCAAGCTGAAATTCTCCTCATTTAATGTTATTTACATGTGGAGTGTTTTGGTTGGCTTTTGGATCAATTTCGTTTGAATTTAGAAGCTCAAATTTGGATCAAAGATAGTCAACAAAATCGAGTCTCTGCAGCAAGGGGTCTTTTGCTGCTGTAGGACGAATTTCTAGCTTAATTTGCAGCTGTTATCCTCTTCCATTTGGGCTGTAATTCTTGCAACTTAATTGTGAGTTATAGGTGTAGCTTTTGGGTTGGTTGGGGTGTCATTTTCGAGTTGGAATTCGTTCTAAAAATCGGATCAAAGTTGACAAAAATTCAACTGCTGAAGTCTAAAGCTCCAGGTGCTCTGTTCCAAGTGCTCTGTTCTTCATCCCTTGTGTGCGTGTGTGTGTGGTTGGGTGTGTGGAGTGCAGCCGGTGGGGTGTGTGTGTGTAACTGCTTCTTGGTTGCTGCTGGAGTGGGAGCTGTTGCTTGTGCGTGAAAGTCTTCCGCTGTCCACTGCTTGCTCGATGGGGTGCTGCCTGCCGCTGTGTGCGTTCGTTGCTGCTGTCCACTGCTGCTCGTGAGTCTCCTGCTTGTGCGCGTGAGGGAAGTTTGTTCCAGTTCCTCGGTGGCTGCTGACGTTGATGCTGCTTGTGTGCGCGTGGGGAAAGGGTCTGTCTCGCTTCGGAAGAAATCAGCGCGCGTGGAAATCCTTTGTTCTGCCGCTGCTGTCCAACGTTCTTCACTCATTTTGTCCAGCGATGCAACTGTCCAAATTTTTTTTTTATAAATATATGTATATGTTTAATAATTACAAAAAATATTTTTATAAAAATATATATATATGTAAATTATTCGCATATATTTATACTCGTCGTATTTACGTTTTATCGAAATAATATTATTTAAGTTACGACAAAACTTTAATTTATTTGTATTTTCCAATTTTTAGTTAAAACTTCACACGGTTAATTATTTTTAGTATTTTTTTTTTAACTTACATGATTAAATTTTCAAGTTCGATGAATTAAATTAGGATACAAGTCCTAATAAATTTAGAATTTCCTAACAATTATAACAGCGGTTTCGAAATTTTCTTTTTAGTTCTAAGTTGATACTTATTGTTCAGTATTAGTGTTTGTTTGTATTTATAATCTATTGTTTTATACCAATAAGCTCTATAAATAAACTGTATCTTATCGGTTTCAAAATTTTAAAACTATTTCTAGCTATATCTTGAATTATCAGTTCAAGATACAAAATCTCGTTTTTGGTATCTATTAAGGTCAAAAAAAATTTTATTTGGGTTTTTCAAACTAGAAATGAGTTTATCACAACTCATAGTCTATTCTAGGATTTCTATCGGTTTCTAAATTCATTATCTAATTTTCGTTTTCTATTTTACTACTGTATACTATTGTGAAAATTTCCGGGGTTTACAGAAAAAGTATGTTTTTAGTCC
The DNA here is from genome assembly GCA_024138025.1 of Combretum micranthum. Taxonomy (NCBI): domain Eukaryota; kingdom Viridiplantae; phylum Streptophyta; class Magnoliopsida; order Myrtales; family Combretaceae; genus Combretum; species Combretum micranthum. The sequence continues at coordinate 89,900 of JAMXBD010002326.1, read as the reverse complement.
TTAATTGTTGTTTTTATATCTGAATCTTAAATCTTTTTTTTTTAGTCTTTAACCTTTGAAAAGCTTCCAAAGGAGGACTTCATTAAGGTTATTAATTCAAATTAATAAAATAAATAAATTAAGATAAATATAACAAAATAATTAAAAATAGTTAAAAATTCAGAAGATTAATTTATGTATTTCCGATTTTATGGAAATGGTTTTAGCAGGTAGATCAATGGCAATCCATCCAACCTAACATATTTGGCATTGGATAATCAAATACTTTCGTTTTATTATATTTTTCCTCTTGAGTGCAACTGGCTTTTCATGTCGTTAATCTTATCTTTTAATTGTTTTGGACGTTTCCGACATTCTACCACTCAATCTATCGTCTTTGCAACTGAAGAAGCCTTGTGGTTTATTATTTGCAAACTCTAGAAATTCGGATGATGACACCAAACAACTACAGTAACTATAAGTACATCGAGAGACTGAGGAATAGCACACGCCAGTTCTCCAATATCCCAATTTTATATTCATCTATTCGCTTACAATTTGTGAAACCCAGTATCAATATTAAGAATCTGCAGTTTTTTATTTTTATTTATAGGAAGTGGTTCTAAAACCAATGGTTACTTTTAGTATATGCAAATAGTGAATTCAATCAGGTGAGAACAGGAGTATATACCTACTTCGAATTGTCATGGCATTTTCTAATATGATTTCCATTTTATAACATGTAGTGACAAGGTAAGTTTTGATTATTCATTTAGAAAATGAATATTCCTGGCGAGAAAAAGAGAGAAAGAATGAGAAGTAAGATTCATTGTTTTTTCACTTTTGAGAAAAGTAATTTATTATTAATATTTTATAAATATTATTATTAATATTTATTGTCATTTTCACCTTTGTTTACTTTAAACGACCAACTTTCTTTAATACATGTGATGATTTTGACTATGAACCCCCCTGGGGCCACTCCCAGTCCCATCCTGCCCAACCAATAAAAGAATTCCATGATGAGTAAGCATTGACGCACTAGACAAAAATGATGTGATTTTGAGCATTATAAAAGTGTACAGCAGGCTTTGGGAGCTTCAGGCTTGTCTTGGTTTCCTCCTTTCAAACCAATTTCTATTATCGTCCAGCTGCTTCTTAGTTTAACACCAGCTGATTCTTCCAGAATCTAGCAATGTTTGATCCGCCATGTTATCAACTCTTTCCCTTCCTAGTCATGTCATATTTCTGTGTCCTAGTCGGGTTCGCTTCCACAAACCATGCGTTGTTGTCTTCTGAAATGGAAGCACTCTTGAAATGGAGAGCTAGTCTTCACAACCAAAGCCAATATGCCCTTTCTTCATGGACTAGAAGAAGCAGTCCTTGCAGCAATTGGCGCGGAATAGCCTGCACTCCCCAAAATCGAAGTATTACTGAAATAGATATTTCAGGTCTTGGTTTGCAGGGCACTTTGAAAGAATTCAACTTCTCTTCCTTTCCCAGCCTTAAAGCTCTTTATCTATATAACAACTCACTTTCAGGAAGCATTCCACCACATATCGGTAATCTCTTTGAACTTACCATTCTTGACTTGAGTTTAAATAACATTACCGGATCCATTCCTCCACACATTGGAAACTTATCAAAACTCACAGATCTGAAACTCCAGTTTAATCTACTGTCAGGAAGCCTGCCCTCTGAGATTGGAAATTTGAGTAATCTATATAATCTTTTCATTCATGTGAACCAAGTTTTCGGAAACATCCCTCCACAATTTGGGCAGTTACCTAATATTCATCGCATATATCTAAAAGATAACAGATTGACAGGCTCCATTCCTTCAGAGGTCGGACTTTTGGGTACCCTTACTGAACTTGATTTGTCATTCAATCTTTTGAGTGGTCCAATTCCTGCCTCACTTGGGAACTTAAGTACGCTGATCTACCTTTATCTCTTTACAAATAATTTCATTGGGTCCATTCCTGAGGAAATAGGAAGGATCAAATCCCTCGTGATGTTTGAGGTGAGTAACTGCAGTTTTTCAGGCCCTCTTCCTGCATCCCTAGGAAACTTAAGTGACCTAGAGATTCTAAACCTCGATGCCAACAACCTTTATGGTCCCCTTCCTGCATCATTAGGAAAGTTGACTCGCTTAAAGTTTCTAGACCTCCACAATAACAACTTTACTAGCCCTCTTCCTGCATCGTTGGGAGACTTAACGAGCTTACAAGAGCTAGCCCTTGGTGAAAATAACTTTAATGGCCCTCTTCCAGCATTCATGGGAAACTTAACTGGCTTACAGATTCTATATCTCGCTGGCAACAATTTCAATGGCTCTCTTCCCACATCTATAGGAAAGTTAACTGGCTTACAAGACCTGAACGTCAATTTGAACAATTTTAGTGGCCCTCTTCCCTCTGGATTTAATAATTTTACTGGTATGATATCACTTCAATTGAGTTTTAACAAATTCGTGGGTCTGTTACCACAAGACTTTTGTCGTAGCGGAAATCTTCAACGCTTCACTACTATTGATAATTACTTCATTGGATCAGTTCCAAGGTGTCTGCAAAACTGTTCTAACTTGCTACGAGTAAGATTAGTAAACAATCGCCTAACGGGTGATATGTCCAAATCTTTTGGCACTCACCCGAAATTAGATTACATTGATTTGAGTAACAATAATCTTTATGGTGAAATTTCCCGGCAATGGGGGCAATGCCAAAGGTTGACCAGCCTAAAAATGTCACATAACATGATTTCAGGTAGGATTCCTCCAGAATTAGGGAATGTTACCCAACTGAGAGAGGTTCATTTATCTTCAAATGAGTTACTTGGGGTTATTCCCAAAGAACTAGGAAGATTGACATCACTACTTGAACTTATGTTAGATGATAATCGTCTTTCAGGAAGTATTCCTTCTGAAATTGGGAATTTGGCAGTGTTAACAAGGCTTAACCTCGCCATCAATTATCTCGATGGTCCGATTCCTAGAGAAATAGAAGGCTGCAAGAGTCTGATCCATTTAAACTTGGGTTCAAACAAACTAACAGGATATATTCCTTTTGAGATGGGAAAATTGCGAGTGCTTGAGAACCTTAATTTGAGTGAGAATTTATTGTCAGGAAAGCTTCCAGCATCAATTGGAGAATTGCAAAGTTTAACTACATTGAATGTTTCGCATAACAAGCTTAATGGTTCAATACCTGACAGTTTTTGGGAGGATCCAAGTTTGACGTCGATTGATATCTCTTTCAATGAATTTGAAGGATGTCTTCCAAACATCAGTGCGTCTCGCAAGTCCACTAGGGGAAGCATTGAGTTGTTTAGTGCTCAGTCCGGTTTAATAAATTGTCCATCTAATATGCAAGATCCTAAACAAAAATCAAGCATCAAGTTATGGAAATTGGTGTTGGCCCTGATATTGAGCATCCTTTCATTCTATTTGTTGCAACTCTGATCCTTTTACTTTTACGTCATAGAAGAGATGGACTTCTAGGCACTAGAGAACATGTTGAGAATGGAGAAGCACAAAGGGGATATATGTTTGAGATATGGAGTTATGATGGGAAAATAGTGTATGAAAACATTATTGAAGCAACAGAAGATTTTGAAAATATTGCATTGGAAGAGGAGGGCATGGAGAAGTTTACAGTGCCAAGCTTATAAACGGTCAAATGGTAGCTGTAAAAAAAATTGATGCTTTACCCGAGGACAAATCCCCTCAAATGGAAGCTTTCAAAAATGAAATCCATACATTGACAAATATTAGGCATCGCAGTATTGTAAAGCTGTTTGGATTTTGCTCTCATTCGAGACACTCCTTTTTGGTCTATGAGTTTATGAAAGGAGGGAGCTTAGATAAGAGACTAAACAATATGGATGATGCAGTGGGATTGACATGGTATGAGAGGATAAACATAATTAAAGCAGTGGCGAGCGCGATGTCGTATATGCACCATGAGTGCTCACCTCCCTTGGTTCATCGTGACATATCCAGCAAGAATATTTTGTTGGATGAAGAATGCAACGCTCACATATCTGATTTTGGTTCCGCTAGGCTTCTCAATCCCAACTCTTCAAATTGGACATCTTTTGGAGGCACTTATGGATATGCTGCACCAGGTAATGCATTTTGCACTATATAACATGAGTAAATTGAAATATATCTAATTTGATGTTGAAATTACAATCACTTTTTTTTTTTTTTTTTTTTTTTTTTGGCGATTAGTATGTTTGATTTAGTGATGCACATTACGAGGCCATTTTTTGCTTGTAGAACTAGCATTGACGATGAAGGCAACTACCCCTCCGATGTGTATAGCTTTGGAGTGTTGACTCTAGAAGTAATCATGGGGAAGCATCCTGGAGATTTATTATCATTAATGACGTTGTCTTCTTCAAGTTTGCCTCCATCAAATATGATTAAGGACGTATTGGACCAACGCATACCACCACCTGCCGAATTCGCAAGCCAGATTGTCCTCATTCTCAAGGTCGCGTTTCTATGTATACATCCAACTCCACGTCAACGGCCGACTATGCGACAAGTGGAACGAGCCCTATCAATAGAGGCACCAATGATGGAAAAACCGCTTGAACAAATGGGTATACAAGATGTGTTGAATTATGATGATTTCATCTCCAAATAAATTGTGGCAGATATTTCCGGGGTTTTCTTTTCTTTTCTTTTCTCTTTTTTTTTTTTTTTTTTTTTTTTTTTTCATGTCCGTTTGGTACTTTTATGTATCTATTTTGTATGTTCTATACTTGCGTGGCAAAAAATTTCAGTACGGAGATAGGGTTGAATAAATTATCTTTCTGGACCTTAGCAGAATTGATTGGATAATTTGAGTTGGAAAAATAGAAAATTAATGTACTTTAAAAGAAAAGAGGAACTTTGAAAATATTGTTTACTCATTGGAAATAATGTTTTTATATGAAACTTAATAAAATAAATGGTAAATAAACTATAAAACTGCAAGGCTAACAGTACTAAAAAGATTCCAAAAGGAAATGGAAAAAAAAAAGATGGAGAAAAAAAAAACCTAATTACATGTTTTTTATAAGAACACTTCAAAAACTAACATGACGAAGCAAGTTAACATGAAATTGAATTAAGGTTTATATTACAAATTGTTGATTCTACGAATACCCAAATTGTGATTCAAATACCAATTGATTATGAGAATTCCTAGGTATTTGGCATCCAAATTGAAAAAATATATGAAATTCAAGAATTTAGGGAGAAAGAGAGCAAATACGGCTCAAATATTGTATTTCTGATAATAACTTAATGTGTCATATAATTTATAGGCTAGCCTAAAAGCTACCAAAAATAGAACTGAAACTGCCAAAAATTAAAAAGGTCCTAAAACGCAGTATATATGAGGACAAGTAAAACGCGATAGACTGCATACAAAACTAACACTCCTATAAAAAGTTATAAGAAAAAAAAACTTGCCAAAAATATTAAGAATAGTCGTTTGAGACCCTAAACGAAGGAATTTTGCCAAAAACTGGTCTAGCTCACTACCAAAGGTGATGACTTCTTTGAGTTGGCTTGTTGTAATTATGGGACTGCCACTGGCTAACTTTTACTCCACTTTCTCGTATATCAGTTTGTCACTTCTTCCATTTCATCATCCTCCCTAAGGTGGATAGAATTCGTCCTTGAATTCTCGTCATCTGAACTATCTCCAATGTAAGAATGAGATGTTTCACATTGAATATGCCATCAATTGAAAGTGGCTGGGTAGTTTAATTTGTATACAGTAAGGTTGATCTTTCAATTACCTTAACTAGCCCAATCTTCCAAGCTGAAAGTTTAGTGTATCCCCTTGCAAGAAACTAGTCCTCTGTAATAACAACCTTTAGGAAATCTCTTACAACAAATTCTTTATCTCTTCATTTTCTGTTAGTACTCTCTTTGGCTACCTCCTTTCCTACCATGTCAGAAACAGCTTTTGGATCTTGCAGCTCTTCTTCAAATTTGGCAAAAGAGAGCATGCTACTGCTACCACTTTGCTTCATAGTTTTGGACTCAGTAGTCTCTTTATTAGGAGTCAACACAATTTTTACTTCCTTATACGCAAATTTATAAGTATTAGCTCTACCATCATACGTCACACTCCGATCATATTGTCATGGCCTCTCTAAGTAAGTGGCAAGTATCCATTGCAATTATGTCACACTATACAAAATCTTTATATACAAAGCCATCGTAAATGAAACCAGTACCTATTTAGAAACATTTACCTTACTCCTTTCTTTACCATGCCAACTTGTATGGCTTAGGGTGTTGCTCAAGTTTAATGCCCAACATCTGCATCGCTTCTATTGATATGATGTTCTCAAATTGCTAGAATCTATTATAAACCTACATACTTGCCTTGAATTGTGCAGGTAGATCGAAAGATGTCTCTTCTCAACCAATCTTCTTCAATAACTTTGGGAGTCATATAGGACCTCCTCACCACTAAAGTCTCCTTTCCACCCTCAGTTAGAATCTCTTCTTCTACATATTTTGTATCAAAAACTAGACTTCCCTCACCAACAGCCTCAAAAACAACATCGTCCCCTTCTTCTTTGTTCTCAAAAATAGGATTTTCATAAGAATAAAGCGTCTTTTCTCTACTTTCTAACACTAAAACTATCGATGACCAGTCTCACCACACTTGAAGCACTCGATCCCTGTAGTGCTAGCACATTATTATTAGGTTTATTAACATGACCATAGGTGTTGTTGCTTGGGCCTCTACTTCTGGCACAGTTCACCTCACCGCTACTACTATTGCCCCTACCACTGAATATACCACTACTAGCCATACTAGTTATCGACTGCCTCTACTACTTCTCTACAATCAGCGCCCTCTAGTATACAGTAGATACACTCACATGATCAAATACTTTAATAGTATTCATAATCTGTAACTTTAAACCTCTAATGTATCTCGTAACTAATTGATCCTTCATCTCCTAAATCTCATTTCTAGCTACTAATTGATCAAATTCAGAAGCGCACTCATTAAGAGACTTGTTTCCCTATTTGAGATTCTGCAACCTTTGATACATGATGTGCTGGAAATTGTAGGGCAAAAACGCTGCTTGCAGGTGCTTCTTCATCTTTTGCCACGGGTTAATTTTGGATTTCCACAATTTTTACCGAATCAATTTTGTTTAGTGCCACCATGCCGTGGCTCTACCATGGAGTTTGGTCATATCAATTGCACCCATTTATTCTCTGGAACTTCTTTAAACTCCAGAATCTCTTCTATTGTAGCCAACTAGTCCAAGAACTCCTTTGGTTGAAGACTCCCATGAAACTCTAGGATCTTTATCCTCATCGATTCCCAACATCTCGGGTCTTCCTCAACTTGGGTTTTACCATACTTATGTGGAGCCTCTTCGTGTTGCTCATCTTCCTCAACAAAAGGGGACTCATTCTCTGCCTCACCCACATTTGGCATTAGATTAGGATTTTGTCTCTATATGGGGTTTTCATTCCTTTGGTTCCCCATCAATGTACCCATTCTTTATGTTAATCGATCCATAACCCCTCTAACCTATGTTCCAATACCGCATCCAGCCACTCATCAATCATTTGACTGATCCTTCTATCTAGATCATCATGATCGTAGATCTCATCCATTGCAACATGACATTGATGAGCTTACCTATGAGGTGCCATTGTTACCAAGAGTGAACATAGCTCTAATACCAATTGACACAGCGAGTTAACATGAAATTGAATTAGGGTTTATATCACAAATCGTTGTTTCTATGAATACCCGGAGTGTAATCCTCAAATGCCAATTGATTTTGAGCATTCATAAGTATTTGGCATCCAAATTCAAAGAAATATATGAAATTCAAGAATTTAGGGAGAAAGAGAGCAAATATGGCTCAAATATTGTATTTCTAATAATAATTGAAGGTTATGTGCCATAGTGCATACAATTTATAGTCTAACTTAAATGCTACTAAAAATAGAACCGAAACTACAAAAAATTAAGAGGGTCCTAAAACAAAATATATATGAAGATAAGTAAAAGCTATAAATGGCATACAAAACCAACACTCCTACAAAAAGAATTGCCAAAAATACTAAAAATAGCCGTTTTAGGCCTTATACGAAGGAATTTGGCAAAAATTCTACTTAGCTCATAACCATAGGTGGTGATTTCTTCGAGTTAGCCCATTTCCTTTAAGATAAAGACCTACAATTATGGGACTGCCACTAGCCATTCTTTACCCCACTTTCTTAGGTACATTGATGCAGTAGACAAGATAGCAAATAATTATTTGGAAAAATGGTATAGAATTTGATGATGGCAGTTTCGTAATTTTAGGGAGTTTTGGATTTTGATCGAGTGGGACCATATTCTGAAAGGAATTGACCCATGCCGGTTTTCGGCCAAATTTCTTTGTTTAGGCCATCAAAACCGCGTTTTTACCATTTTTAGTAACTTTTCTTTATGTCATATCTTTTCATAGGATTTTTTTTTTATATGCCATCTGTAGCATTAATCTCGTCCGTTCATTTATTTTCGCCCTAGGTATTATTTAGATAGGTTTCCTTTTTTGGTAAAAAAAGCATATTATATATTCTAGGGTTACAGAAGGTGCAGAAAATATTGTTTTTGAATGAAATTTCTTTGAAAGTGTTCTCTCTATTCCAAAACTCGTTATCTTTGTGTAGATTTCGACTTTTGATGCCAAATATCTAGGTATTCTTAGAATAAATTGATATTTGAATATCACAAGCCGGGTATTCGTGCACGAATCAACGTCTTGCGATAGTTCCCTTTTATTCCACTGCGTCATACATGTTTGCCACTTCTTTCACTTCATCATAACAACACTTCTATTTTACAACTTTCACAAAGTTTCACTCTTGTAATTACAATTATATATGCTTGCTATTTATATTCAAGTTTATAAGACAAGTATTTATAAATAGTGATCTTACTACATATCTTTAGAAGTCATGGGTGGCTGATGTTTTTGTGTAGAATTTGATGCTTCCAGTAATGTAAAGAATGTACTTTATTAGAAATGAAAAAAGAGGTTATACCAACTAGTTTTGTTCAAAAATTAGAAAATTATTGCTTCTTTTTTCTAAAAAAAAAAAGGGGCCACTTTCTTGATGATTAATATAGTAAATGCAAAGCAATTCTCAGTAATATAAAGAATGTACTTGTTCTTAAATGTTTTATACGTTAATGATGAAGCCAGTTGTTTAAGAGTGAAAATGGTAAATTTTGAGATGGATCAAATAAATCGCTTCCATTGATGACACCCCCCATGACAAAAGATAATGAGTCTATCAATGTGGAAAAGATATGGAAACTAAAGAATATATCCCTTTAAATGCATATGAACAATCAGCATTAAAGTAAACTCATTCCATTAATGCATCTTACTCTCTTAATGATAGTAGAGGTTCTAATTCACATGTTTGATGAAAATTATGGTTCAACTCAAACTCAATTTGTAAATAAGTTAAGCTTGAACTCGGCATAGAATTTATTTAGTTAAATGATTTCACCATGAGCTAAATCTCAAACTCGACAAAATCTCGACTCAAGCTCAAACTTGATAATTTTTAAATAGTTTGTAAAGTGGATTAAATTTTTAAATGAGCAATAAATAAACACAAAAAAAAAGGATGTTTATTTCTTCACGCTTCAAGTGTAAGAGGAAAGAAAATTTAATAAGGAAATTTAAAAGAAGCACCAAATGCAGCATCAACACTACTATGGAAGCACAATTACAAGTAGAGGTATGGGAAAATGTATTATATATGAATGGAAAAGGTACCTTTTTAGTCTTCAACATTTTACCATTTTTCTATATAAGATATTAATCTTTTATTTTTATATTTAAATCTCAATGTTCAACAATACTTACCAGTTATGACTTTTATTGATTCCGTTAACTTTTCCACCCATATTCGAATGAATCATAAGTTGTCATTTGTCAAATAAGAATGAAAAATAACAATGTTAATAGAACTTCTAACTTGTAAACATTGACAAACGTTGAGGATTAAACAAAAATAAATAAATAAAATGTTAAGGACTTAAATAAAAAAAAAAATCAAATATTGAGAACTAAAAATGCACTTTTCCCTATATATATTCTTAATATTTTAATGTTCTCTAAACATTTGTAGATAGTGCATATATATCTATGGTGATATTTCCCCAAACTAATTGAGGTAAAATGCATGTGGTTGAGTGTACACATCACACATTATGCACATTTCATATTTAAGTGGCGTTGCTTTATATTATGTTTCAATAACAAATATGGTTGACTATTCTTATTTTATCTAACTTAGTTTGGCAAGTTCCAAGCCCATAGCCTACTTCATCAATCCTTACACCCAATTTTCCCTGTAAGATAAAGCATGTCTCTTGTGTGTGTGTGTTTTGGTTTTTTTTTTTTTTTTTTTTTTGTATACCGATAAAATATATGACAAGAGAAAAAATTAAATAAGTTGTTTTTCTTTGCATTCTTTTTCCTTTTTTTTTTTAAGAAAATTCAAAACAAGTTGTTTGAGTTAGGGATCGTGCAATTAGAACAAGTTAAGTTAAACACAAGAAAAAAGGATGTGGCTTTTTCTGTTGGCATGGGCTATGTGGTGATGGATTATGTGTCATGTCCTAAATAAGGTTTAGAGTACTAACAGTTTTGCCATGTATAACACTTAAGCGTTGTACACAAAAATTATACTTAATTAAGCGAGTTTTTAACCAATTTCATATTACGAAATCCCTATTTAAGTTCAATAAGTAATAATAAATAATCTCTCAATAATATATTAGAAGCCTCACAACAAAAACATTAAGTTCTCTAATTAATAGTAAAACAATATCCAACCCGTCTATTGTCCAACTCATCCAGTTTCTCACCAACGTTCAACTCATAACCCAAGTAGTCAAAGCATCCATACCAACATCATCATCATCTATAAAGAAAGGAATGAGTAAAAGCCTAGTATAATAGTAACACAAGCATATACAATATGATCACACGTTCCTATGCTAATGCACATGCAACAATCATTACTTTATATCTTTAATTTAGGCAGAGCAAATCAATAGTGGAGCACTTATACTTCAGCAACATAACTAGAAACTTGGGGGTCCATACCAAATAGGTAGCATCGTCTAGGGCTTGTACCCATTACTCATATTTATTCATATCAATCCATTGAGAATAAACAATATAACATAGCCCATTATTAGAACATTTATTACAACTTCTCTCCAATATGAATAAAAATTATCCCACTAGAGTTTGTCCTATTAGTTACTTGCTAAGTTACCCATGATGGCCTAAGCACTTAACTACAACCGCCATGCAAGATTGTCACCTCCTGGACTGGACCCCAAAAACGACACTAGCATACTGAAGCAATTATTTAGGCTATCTTGAATTATTAATTCATTTTAGATATCTATCCTAACAAGTAACAACCAAGTCATTGTGTACCTAGAACTCAATATAAAAGATACTTGTCCATCGAAGAACTATTGTCATGAGAATGTCGAATTATAGAAAGAAAGATAAAACTCTTACTAATGTTCTATTTTAATTCAATCAATCAAGTTATTTAGAATTTAGATCAACTGGAAGATTATACTCTAATTACTCTTTTAATCCTTGAACCAATTATTAAGTCCATTTGGTTAATTATTTACTTAGAATCCAATTAATTATTAAGTTTTATTACACAAACCAATTCAAAATGATTATGCTTGAAGCGATTTGCACATTTTTTATTTCTTTTCTCTTTTTGTTTATTTTATTTTTAGCAAATCAAATTATTTTTAATATTATTATATTCATATATAATTATTTTCAAATAATTCCAAAATTAAAGGTCAAAACAAGATTGCATAATTAAGGTTCACTCAAAAAGATCAAAGCAAGTTTCTACAAGTTTAAACTACCTTTGATTCAAATCTTTATTGTTAAATTTGAAACTTTTATTTATGATATTAATATTATGTTGATTCTATGTTAATATATGAATCATAAAGTGTAAGGACCCGCTATCACCCTTAAATTTGAAATAAGCGATAACAGTTCCCCAACCACATATAACCTATAAGATTATATGTAAGGTTGCCTGAAGGAATTGTTAATCTAATTCCATATAGATAATATACAATAGGAAACATAGATTTTTTTTTTTTTTAACCTTAAACAAAACTATACTACTACACTACCAACATATCTTACTAAGGAAGCAACTTAACTTCTAAATAGCTAAGTACATATATATATATATATATATATACATATTACATCCAAAGGCTTCGTACAAGCCTTAACAAAATTTCAAAAAACAACCCAACTAACACTATAATTACATTATCAATCAAAAGGAATCACATCTAATCTATTACATTCATAGGGTTCCATTGAGTCTATGGTTATCTCTAATCCTCCAACCCATCAAGAAAATCTTCAAAGTCGGTTCCGTATCCCATACTCGTATAGAACTCATCGGAGTCATTACCTGAAATGGATAAATTATGAGCCAAAGGCCCAGTACACAAGTAACGAATACAAATGCAAAGTGGATCACACAATCTTAGACTAATGCATTATGCAACAATCAATGGTTTATTGTTAAGTTTTTAGTTAGTAAAACAACACGGGAGTATTCAAACTCCGGACAATAAGGATCTAGTATTACGTCCGCCTCCCTGAGTGGTCCCTACTGTTCATACAGATTAGGCAGCCTCACCTTCCGGCGTAGCCCGTAATACTAGGGGATCCTGAGTAACGTATCACGACGCTCAGGGGGTTGATATGAGTAGCTCGGATACTCATATCTCCTAAATAATTCTATCCAATAACGAGAAAGTACATTACCCCCAATCTGAGCAGGGTGCCGCTCTCCGAACTAGATTCAACGGCAAACAAAGACAATCAACACTCATATATCAATAGGATTTTCTTAATTTAAAGTAGTTTGATTTTGATGCCTATCCTAGTAAAGAGACAAGCAAGTTACCACGTACATGATATAGCTCGGGAATTAATGGGGTTAGCTGGGCGAGAATCTATCACTGTTTAAAACAATATTAAATTTCACATTTAGCCTAAGTACTAATTAACTAATTGAAAATACAATAAATCAAAGAAATTCAAATAAATTAATACAAAGTCATAATAAAGCATTTAAACATCCTATTATATCCTAGAACGCTTAACAAATACTTAATTGATCATATATCAAACTTCGGAAAATTTGGAAGAAAGTTTTTAAAATTCAAAAGCACAGGGGATACGCCGGCATTCAAAGCCGGCGGCTTTGAACCGGTGTTCAACACTCTAAAAATCAACACTGCCAACACTGGCAGCATTCAAGGGTACACCGGCTGCCTTCATTCTACGCCGGCGGCTTTGAGCGCGTAGAATGCAAATTCAAATTTCAAAAGTTTACCAAGAGGTACATACCGGCAGCGTATCCATATACGCTGGCAGCTTTTCACTCTACGCCGGCGGCTTTGGAATCCCAGTAGCCGACGTACAATGTGAAAAAAATGAACGTTGGCAGACTTTTCCAGCCAAAACTGGCGGCGTTCGAACGGCTTTAAGAAATTTAATTCTGTTCACTTCCAACACCGCCTATAAACCGACGGCGTAGAAGCCCCAGATGCCGACGTACATTCAAATTTTAGCCTATACGAAAATGTTTTTGATTTCCCCTGTTTTATTACAACTTTGTTCACTTTCAAAAATTCCCAAACTTAGTCTAAACTTTTCAAAGCTTGTTATATATTGCAAACACTATCCTAACAACATAAATTCTACTTCTAATCATCAAAACACTAATCACACGTCAAATTCACATCTCAACTACTCAATCCTTCAATCTTCCAAAACACTCCTCCTCACACATCAACACTCATATAAGATATAAACTACCACTCCTTTAGCCACATATTCTTGTTTAAACCACCATTAAAACACCAAATCAATCCCACATCAATTAGGACATAAAATTCATTTCTATCTAACATTTACAAACAAACACAATATAGAACATAAAGTAAAAAGATAAAGTTTGCATTTAACTTACATGACTAAATCTTGGCTTGGAATGTGGTTTAAGTCCAAAAGCTTGTATTTGGTCTTGGCTTAAGGTTCAAGATTTTGAGTTGAGAAAGGAAGAAAGAAAGAGAAGAAAAGAAATGAAAATTCGTATGGGGAAATAGGGCTGCCAAAAAGAGGTTTTAACTTGTTTAAAATCAAGCCAATGCTCATCCAACAATTGTCATTAGGGGTATATTTGTCCTAGGATTAATTTGAGTTAATTCCAAATGCATTTGAGTTGTATTTAGGCTTAAAAAGTAGACTTAAAGTTTGTAAAATTTCTGTCACAAATCCTAAGCTATTCAAAAGTAATTTTATTAAATTCTAAACATAACACATGCATATTAATTTGAACAAGACACACATATTCATTACACTATACACACATTTATACATATCAAACAATAATATTAATTTCATAATACTATACACATACAAAATAACACATGTCTAACATATTCACTAATTATATTATCCAAGCACACATATACATATATATATATATCATGTCAATGACACATTAATATGTAAATTAAGGAATTCATGGCTATTTCATAAAGTTTCAAAATAATTGAAATATGCAAATTGGTGAGAAATATATTTTATATTAAATATGGCTTGAATTAAAAATCAAGCTTGAATTTTCATGAAGAACACTTTGAATATGATGTTGAAGGTTTAAAGATTTTCATGAACAATCAAACTATATTCCACAAACTTAAACTCAAATACAAATCGATTTCAACTCTTATATTATTATAAATCAAACACTATTCTATATCATGAATATACATATATCCTTGGGATAATGTCACAAAGGTACCCGAACTTTGACAAAATATATAACTAGATGCTTGATTTTTGAAATTAACCAATCGAGCACTTGAATTTTAAAATTGGTCAATTTCCTACCTAAGAAACTTTGTAATTGATTAATTTAGTACCTTGAAGACCTTGATTGAGGTATTGTTAGTATGTACAAAAAATTATTTCAAGTACTAAATTGATCATTTGATCAATTTCAAAGTTATAGTTCTAATTATATATTTTACCAAAGTTATGGTACCATTTGTAATGTTAACCTTATATTCTTCTGCATCATTCGACGTATATATAGGTCTCGAAAAGGCTAACATGAGAGGGGGGGGGGGGGAGTTGGTTGGGGGTTTGGTGTGAATTGTTAGTTACAACTTTTACTTGAAAAATCAATTGAAAAGAATACTATGTAAATTTTTATATTTCTTTTTAAGACGAATGCACATGATGAGCAATAAATAATATAATAGAAATTAAATTGCGATAAAGTAAAGGAGACAGCAATTTATAAAGATTCCTCCTTGTGGATCAGTCCTTTCTTTCAACTCTACTGTTAGGGATCCGGTCTTTCACACCGGTCGTTCTACTAATACAATAGTAAAGAAGAATTACAAATAGCAATAGCTTTTGCTCTGTCGTTCTAACGTACCACTTGTCTAAGCATAGACTATTGGACTTTTGTAATCTAACTTCTACACTAATCCTCACTAAAGAAAAGAGATAAATTCGTAGCAAGAGAAAACATAAGTTCTAAAAATTTAAGCTCAAAATCTATAAAGAAATATAAAAAAGATGATGCATGCAGTGTGTCAGATGCTCAGAGGGCTTTTTTACAAAGCGTGATTTTTCTTGTAAACTTATGTGTTTTTCTTTTCTTTTTCACTTCTCACGAATTTTTTTCTCTTCCCTTAGAGTCCTAAACTCTGAAAAATATATAAACTCTTCAAACGGCTCTCTTAATGATAATATCACATGAAATCTTCTAACGGCTTCTTTGTTGAGTGGATAAGATAATTATCCTTAGGTTTAGGGGATTTGAATATCTTATCTAATAATTCAAACTTTGAACTCTATAAACATACATCTTGTTTCGTTTATGATATTAAGATATTATTGATATTTATCTTCATCTGATTCTTCAACAACTTGATTAGATAAGCTTCAATTTGAATTTAAATATCCTTCTTATTCCGGACAAGCTTTAGCTGATAACAAGCTAAAAGATAATATATTATCTTCATCCATAGATATTATTATGTCGAGATAATAACAAATCTTCATTTATCTTGAGACAACAACTTGGCTACATCTTGTGAACATCTTCATAAAACCTTGAAAAAGATTTTTGTTGTAAAAATTTCTTTGAAAAACTCATGAAACATTCTTGAAGTAAGACCCCATGGATTATTATCCTCTTTATGTTGAACAAATTAAATGCATTACCCGAATACACTTAATTAATGGAGCAGGGGCTTCAAATAAATCCAACTTGAATTTTGAAGTTTGATAAAAATTGTATGAGCAAACATTTTGCGAACCAATGTAACATTCGTCCAACTATTTGTTCAAGTATCTACTGAAATGTCGATTTAAATGTCTACTTAAGTGTCTACAAATATGGATATTTTTGTTCTACACACTTAAAACAAATTTATTAAATATCTTTTAACCTTATCATCAAAACTCATTTAGAAGAACTCAACAATACATATGAATTTGAATATTAAATCAACTTCATAGTAATATATCAAACTTCAAAAAATCACCTCTCTTTCTTCTTCCACCTCTCTCTCTCTATCTCACACACACACACACACACACATAGACACATCCTGTGACGTTGTCCCCTCTCTTTCTCTCTTCTCTTTCCTTTCTTTTTGTTTCTTTCTTTCCTCTCCCTCTCTCCTCTCTCTTTCTTAAGCCATTTCTTCCTTGTTCCTTGTTTCATATCTTTGTTTTTTAATCGTGACATATGTATTATATGTAATTTTTTGTATATCATGTGCATAAACAGTGATTTTAGAACTATGTATTGATAATTATTTTCATTTTACCCTTAAATATGTAATTATTATCAGCAAAGACCCTAACTAGAAAATTATTTCTTCCTATTTAATTAACTCAACTTATAATTATGTATAATAAAATGTAGTTTTTATAGTTAACACTTTTTTAGAAACTTAGAATTATGTAACTTGATATTTATTAATTAAATTAATTCTTGTTAATAAAATTTTGACATTTGTAGTTAAATAACTTGTCATTTACTATAACTATTTAACTACAATTAATAGTTCAAATTTACCAATATTTCATATCAATATAATTATTCATATTAAACCTAAGGGAAAGTAGGGATGTTTCATCAGGCCTAAAACACAGTGGGCATTTGGGCCAACAATTTAAAATTGATATCTTGTAAAGATAAGTCTCATATGACTAAGTATTAACGGTAATAAGTTTTCTAGAACGATTTTGCAACTAAATGGGTGACATGGGTCACGTAGCTGGTGTCACATGCTAGCACCAAATATCATTTTCACGCAGGAGCAAGTACTTATAATAATATAGCTATTACGCATACATACACCCAGAAGTGTAATCCAAGAAAAAAAAAATTAACAAAAATCAATGAAAATACAAATACAAGAGTTTGCTCCTGGGATTGCTTGCTTGCATTGGAGCATTGCAGTTGTGATTTACTGATTATCTTTATTATTTGTCAATTATAATCTGCTCTTTATTGCGTTGCTTGTGAGCGATTTTATAATGACCACAGAAGTCATTATTAGACCTTCTTATGACTATTAATCATAATCTTATAGATTTTTTTTTCTTACTATATCTTCCAATGGGAGATAAAGGGTTGGAGGATAAAGGTGTTTACGAATCGGTTAACCAGCTCGTGGTCCTATTTTTTAAACCTAATCATAATGATCAGCTATCTTAATACTTAACTGATCCATTATAAATGGTTAACCGCCTTAACAGTTAATTATTTTATTAGATTAATTTTTTCGATATTTGGTTTTTAATCATTTAACGTAATGGTTTCAATAAATCAAATAGATAATTTCAACAAACCTTATTTTACCTTTCATCATAGAGTTTTCTTTAAATTATTATATATATTACAAGAGCTTAAAAAAAAAAGAAAATCAAATTAAGAAAAATGAGAAAAACAAGCCTTTGGATATATCATCATTAGTAAAATCAAACCAAATCAATTACCACATCAACTCCCATCAAACATATGATAATAGTACTTTAATCAAAATCCAATAAATATTAACATATATAAAGTATATGTATATGTAAATTATAAAGATAATATATTTATAAATATTGAAAAGGTTGACCGTTCACTGTCAATTTTTTGTGGTTATAAATTGATATCAAAATCGAAAACTAAAAAATATAAAAATTATAATCCTAAACCGAAATTAATGGACCAATTAACCATATTTTTTTTTTTATTAATTTTTTGGTTTTGATTCGGTTTTTTGGTTTTGTAGCTTTTTTTTTTTTTTTTTTTTTGGGCACACTGCTAGGGGAGGGATTCAAAGAACAAAAAAGAATCACCGACCATGCAGTTGGACTTGTAGTTTGCTTCCAATCATACTATTATATGATATTTCTATTTCTAGTTGGGTAGACAAATAATGACGTATTTTGTTATATCTTCTTATTAGATAATTTTGAGCAATTTTATAACTACTGAAGTCATAATCATACAATTAATCCTTCTATTTAGATTGTACTGAGTTTAAAATTATGGGGAGATTATGTGATATTTCTATTTCTAGTTGGGTAGATGAATAATGGCGTAATAAACATTGTGTATATATATACTCGTCAACTTGAATTAGAGAAAAGACTTAACTAAAATCCTTGACGTAATATGAATAGCCCATACACCATACATATGATCATAAACTTGGTATAACAATGTTAGTATGTAAAAAAAAAGAGTAATTTGTTGACCTATTTTCGCGTTACCATACAATCCTGAGCCATATTATGGGTCAAGTCATAGACCTATTTCCACGTTACCACGTCCCTTCAAACTCCAACACGTCTCTGATTTTTCTTCCATGCTGTAAATTGACAGCTCTTCTCGGAAACTTCTGAGTGCATACAAGCGCAGCTGTAGTTTTCTCGGGGTAAGATAACGCACACGGCACTCATATATTGGTAGATGCCGGAGTCGTTGTTCCACTACTCGACGAGTAGGCCAAGACATTAATCTTGAAACAAACAGTAATTGAGACCAAATTACAAGGTGTGAAATATTATGGAACCAAGAAAGATAATAAGAATGTTAATAAATCAATAAGTAAACTAATGTTGATAATAGTTGCACTTCTATCTCTAGATAGGGCTACAATCGAGCAGATTTGAGCCGAGCCGAGCCGAGCCGAGCTTTTAAAGGCTCGAGCTCAGCTTGTTTAAAACTTAGCGAGCTCTAACTTGAGTTCGAGCTCGAGCTTGAGCTGAGCTTTTTCGAGCCTAAAATTAAAGCTCGGTCTAAGCTCAGCTCGTTTAGTTAAATGAACTTAAGTTCGAGCTCGAGTTTGGTTCATTTATGAAATGAGTTAGAGCCAAGCTTTCTATCAAGGTTAGCGAGCTTTTATTGAACTTGAAATTTAAGTTCGAGCTCAAATCATTTAGATAGTCTATTTTTAATTTTTTTTAAAAACCTAAATATAATATATCAATGTTGCTATAATATATATATACATAGTTATTAAATAAAAATTAGATTTTATTATATAGTTATAGATAACATATCGTGTATAAAAAAATTTATAAATCTGCTAACGAGCTTATTAACGAACCTGTTAATAACATATTTAGTTGTTGATCTTTTCATTCTATATAAATGATTTGAAAAATTAACTAATATTTTGTTTTTCCTTTTTTTAGGTTTTCACATTATTTTTAATTAGTCTCCTCAAACTAAAGTAATATAAATAAGGTATTTATATATTAGAATTTTTTATTAATAAATACTTTAATAATTAATATAATAATATTATTCCCTATAAATTATCATTTTTAGAATTACTAAAAATTAAAAAAAATGTATTTAGAATTATAAAATGTGTACAAATTAATATATTAATATAGTATGAATTATCATTGATTATTATGAAAAAATTCCGAGATAAAAAATTATGAATATAAAAAGTAATTGTACATGGAGGCGAAATTCGCCTCTTCCTCATTGTAATTTTTTGAGGTAAAATTCATCTCTCTAGCCATAAGATGGCAAATCTACTAAGGTAATAATTTTATCTCAGTAGATTTATTGGGGTGAAAATTTGACCTACTGAGGCAAAATGTTTCCTCTCAAAGCTTCTTGTCCTACTAGTGAAAGAAATGATGATAATATAGGTTGTAATTTCAACATTATGAAATTTATGATAAAATTTAAAAATAAAGCATCGAATGATAATTTTTATAAGTGGGAACATAAATTACTATTATGCAATTTATTATAAATTACTATTTATTATTTTTTATAATATCAATACATTATGAATTTTTTTTTAAATTAAACACTGTTATAACAGCTTGACTAGCAAGGAAATAAATAGTTGTTTTTTGCGTGACGTAATGGTTGCAATTGGACGATAAATGCTTTAAGGTACAAGCATGACTCACGAATGGTTGACGCAGAAAATGATAAACATAAATCAAGTACCACGTGCGTGCCGCATGGAACGCTATGGCGACGGGATTGACGATAAATTTTTGTGGAAAAAGGGCCAAGCTTCCACTTGAATGATTTTTCACCAAGAATCTAAACTATGTGTTCTCATAGCTTACGATACCATCTACATCGGAGAAAGATACATTTCTCGACGAATTGACTATTTCATGTCTGATGTGTCCTTAAATTGATATACATATATATTTATGAAGGAATTAACTGTATTAACTCATTACACGATGAAGTCTCTGGAATGATCGATTAGAGGCTCTTTGCTGAATAATCCTGATTATAGATCCATCCCATATCCATATATATATATATATATATATATTGGCATCGAGCAATATATCCAAGCACAAATAAAGCTACAAACGAGCCACGTCGAGTCGAACCGAGCTTGACCAAGCTTTTAAAGACTGATCAAACTCGGCTTGTTCAAAATTTAGCAAGCTCGAGTTAAGCTTTTTAACGAGCATGAAATTAAGATTTGAACTTGGCTCATTTAGTTAAACAAGCTTAAGTTTGATCTCAAGCTCAAGTTTAAGTTTGAGCTCAAGCCTGACTCATTTTATGAAACGAGCTTGAGCCGAGCCAAGCCAAGCCGAGCTTTTTATCGAGCTATTGAGCTTTTATCCAGTTTAAAATTTAAGTCTGAGCTCAACTAATTTAAATAACTTGTTTTCTATTTTTTTTAATCTAAAATATAATATATAAGTATTGCTATAATACATATACATACTTATAAAAAAAAAATTAGTTTTTATTATATAGTCATACATAAAAAAATTCACAAATATACTATTGGACTTATTAATGACACTGTTAACAAGTCTAGTTACGAGCTTGTTCACGAGTCTAATGAATTTGTTCACAAACAGGCTCGGGAGCCTAAATCAAAGCTCGAGTTCGGCTCATTTAGATAAATGTGCTTTACATTAGGCTCAAGCTCGATTAGTTTAGTGATGGAGCTTGAGTCAAGCCAAGTCTGAAGCCAGGTGAGCTCGAGTAGCTCATGAATAGCTCGACTCGTTTGCAGTCCTATGCAAAGCACTGCCATAAAAGAAAAGCTAGATGTTAAATAATTTATATCTAGCACGTTTCAATCTTGAACACCTTCATCTTTTCGGAATAATTGAACTAAAGTCACTTATATCATAACAATAATATATTTTGAATAAATTTATTATATTTTTTGTTAAATATAACTTAACCCAACATCTTTGCGAGCTTTACCTAATTAATAATAATAGTTGAAATTTCAATTGAACGTAAATGCTTCAAAAAGACAAACTTGGCTCACAAATAATTACGAGGAAGAGATGAATCAACTAATGAAGTACTGTGCCTGACGGACCAGTTGGGATGATTTGATTAGCAATAATTTTTTGCAAGTAAGGATAGAAGCTTCCCTTGAAAGATATGACCAGGAAACTGAAGCATGTCTTCACATGGTTTTGTACGATGTTATCTTTCTCTATTTCCTGTTTCATGTGTCCTCGAGTTAATTCTATTAACCCATTCCACTGTCAAGATAATATCGTACTAAACCATGTGAAGAGGATATCATTGTCATATTTAAGGTTTTATTCTCATGTTCACATGTGAACCCTAGACTTTGCCCAGCCATGCGACAAATTATTGGAGCGCTTTTCACGGATGAGTCAACTCCCGAAAGGCCAACAATCCTTGTGACTTTGGAAAACTAGTTAGAATAGCAAGTTTAGTGTCATAAGTAGCATAGCATTGACTTGTAATTTAAGTCATGTTCCACTTTTCACACTATTCTATCATAATTGATATTAGATGTGTATTATTTGTTGTTTTCGACTAGATATATGTAAGGATGAGCTTGCGCGATGATTCGCTTTGTTTCAACTTGTACTTGTTTTCCTAGGAATTGGATGAATAAGAATGCTTAGTTAAAATAACAATGATATTTGGCCAAAAAAATAAATAATAACAGTGATAGCCTAGCGATGAAAGAATCAACAAAACATATCAAGTAAACTGACACAGTGAATAATTAAGGGTTTTACCACTAATCGTTGATTCACACACTAAATGCCACAGTATAATCTTCAAATACTTGTTGATTCCAATGAATATCTAGGTAACTAGCATCCAAAATAGAGAAATTCTATAAACAATTCAAAATTTTTGAGAAAGGATAGAGTAAAACTACTTGAATTGTATTTCTAATATTAACCAAATGTTCTTTTGCCCCCATAACATACAAATATAAAGACTCAAAAGCTGCAAAAAATAGAATACAAAAACTGCCAAAGAGAGAGCTTCCTAAAACTTTGGGGACTACGGATACTTACAACGCCACATACAACATACAAAACCAAGGTGCTATAATAAGTTATAACAAAATAAAACCTATCCAAAACAATATATATATATATATCATTTCGGGGGCCTAAATGATGGAATTCGTTTTAAAATCAATGTAGCTCACCATCGAATGTTGTGATTTATTCTTGTTGGATCGTTTCCTTCAAGATGGAAACCTAGGATCATTAAAATGTAATTGACCTGTCTTTGTCTTATTTTGCTAATAAGTATCTACTTACCATAACCTCAACTTCATCATAAACTTTGATGATGTGTATGCCCTTATTATTTAACAAAAATAAAACACTCAACATGTTGACCCAAAGAACAACTATTTGC
Organism: Combretum micranthum; assembly: GCA_024138025.1. Lineage (NCBI taxonomy): Eukaryota > Viridiplantae > Streptophyta > Magnoliopsida > Myrtales > Combretaceae > Combretum > Combretum micranthum. Next base: position 66,589 of record JAMXBD010002326.1, on the reverse strand, counting down.
ATGTGAAATAGCTTGATAATAATTTCATTTAGGGAAAATGCAAAATATTGATATCCGAATTTTGCATAAAAATTCAATTTAATACATGAACTTTGAAATAGTCAATTTAATACCCAAGCAAAGTTTTTTAGCTAATTTTACTACTTTACTAACATCTTCTATTTTCTAATGTGAAAGAGTAACTTATCAGTACCGGATAGTATTAAGAGGATTAGTAAAAAATCATTGATTTGTTACCTTTTTACATCTAGAACAAAATAAATTTATTAAGAAGGTAGAAAAATGAACCGTAAAAAACTTGATTTGATGTTAAATTCGCTATTTTGAAGTTTAAATATTAAATTTAATATTCGTGTAAAGTTGAATACAGAACTTGACCTTTACCTTTCATTTAACACTTCGAGTACCTATATTATTCTTCGCACTTTACATGCCCATGTATTTTATATTTACAATTTTGCATACAAGTATTCTACTTTTATTTTAAATCTTTCAGTCGTGTCAGACACCAAACAAATCAAGCAAGAGATATGATTCTACGGCAAAAGACGAGATTGATTTAGTCCCAAAACTATAATATTTGATTACATGCTCTAGTTCCAGCTATCTCCAAGACTCCAGAGAATTGGTTTGGATTATCTGTTTTCATATGTATTTGTATCTATATCTGTATCTCAATATTATGTATAAAGGTGTCTGATTTGCAGTTATATTTTATTTATATTTGGTCTATTTAATATTTTCATGAGAACTATCATATATTTTGATCTATATGTATTTTTTTATAGATAATTTATTAGAAAAAGTTTTTAAAAAGTATCTTTCTCTATCGGCCTAAAATTGAAAATTAGTTGACTTTTTAAAAACCTTTTATATTTAATTAGTCAAACGATGGTGTTGCTATAAAAATTTACAAGTGCCTCTTACCTTGGTTCATGTTATTAATCTCTCTCAACACTGCTTTCAGCAACTTATCTTTGAAATTTAAAAAAAGGAAAAAAAAAAAAAACCAACAAAAACAACATTCAATCATGAAATCTCAACCGAATCGTTGATTTGTTTGTTACATGTAATGCTTATTACAATCATGTGTGTATCACCTTATAATTGATCTCTTGTAATTGGACACATTATTGCACCACCTTTGTCATCTTGTTTAGTGGCTGATACTAAAGTACGGGATTGAAACTGCATGTAATGTGGAGCCGGCTGTCGCTTTGGAAAATTTGGAAATTAATATAAGCATCTTTCATTGGGAGAAAAAAATAAAAAAAGGACCTGGTTCTAACCATGAGAAAGGAGTGTTTAGTTGAGCTCGCAGTGGGATTCTTGTACCATTAACGCAGGGAAAATACGATTCGATTTGAGTTCTTTTGGGATTTAGCATCTCATTCCATGAAGACAATGACTTTTTTATATATTTTTTTATTTTTGTAGTCTCTATTTTTATTTAATTTTCAAATTATTGATTTATTTAACTTGTTAAAATTTATTTATATTTATTTAAATTATTAATTTTGAACTAGTCAAAACACTCCACGTATCAAAATTTAATGGAAAAGTAATGGCGTCAAAAAAAGTATGCTTGTATTTAAACTTTTACGAATGTTAAAACTGGATTCAAATAGGAAAAAAAAAAGGTAAATAGCTAAAAAATAACTTTTCCTCAAATTAATCAATAAGTAGACACTAAAATGCATTAAATCTAAAGAATAAATACTAAAATACAATTTAGATTATAGTACAAATATTGAAAAAAGTGACACCGAGACACTAAATTAAAGATAACAAGCACTAAATTAATAAAAATAAGTATTTAAACATTAAATTGCCAAAAAATCAAAAGGTATATAAACTGTTTATGGTACCAATAGGTTATAAAGCTTTACATTTTTTGTATAAAAAGATATGTCTCTTAAGACATATTTGACAAATCTTTGTGAAATTATATATGTAAAATAAAATAGAAGGATGGAGCTACCTTTTCTCTTAATTACGAAGCATCTAAACTTTAATTTGTAAAATGGAGTGAAAAAAAAATGTCTTTTGGTTGCACCAAATGATATTAATAAAAGAATAAGAATATATTTAACATAAACAAAACAATAAATAAAGAATGATTTGGATTTGTAACTCCATTAAAAATAAAATGCATTACATTGCATCATCAATTACATTTCATTAAAAAAAAAACATAATTAATGCATTTTAGAAAAAAAAAAAAAGTGTAAATGTGATGATTGGCCGCCTCCACCTTGACTATCGATGCAGTCTGAGGGCTAATACGGTACCTTGTCTTTAAGGCTGGCAGCATAAACTGCCGATGAACGATTTTCATGTCTTGTTCTTCCCCTCCATCCTAAGACATTTTTTTCCATTGCATCAACTGCCACCTTTTCCTCTACATCAGTGTGTGATTTCTGGATGACCATACATATTTGTGTGTTCATATGATGGTTACATAGCATATGCTTTAACTAATGAACTGTTTGTTAATGGTTGTTGTGCGAATAATGGGAAGTATGTCACTAAGCATGTTGTAAGCTTACATCCATATAGATCTTCGATGAAACAGAAATACTTGAGGCTTTACTTGAGGGACAAGATGTTAACGAAATTATTAGTGGACTCTTGTAGCTGTAACGAAAGATCTGAAAATATAGGACGCAGTTCTCCTAGAAACCCCTTTTGTCAAATATATAATATGTTATTATCTTGAAGATAGTTATGAATTATTGTAATACTTAACCCATTTGTGACATGAGTGGGGAGATACCCATAAGAAATGTAATCTACATTGTTTAAGTTTATTGAGATATAGTTCTCTTGCATTGCTGTCTAATTGCTACCATTGTGAATTGTGCTACTCCAATGTGTTCCAGTTGTTGTGAAGTATGCCTTGTCCATGATATGGAAACGTTTGCGTGACTAAGGTAAACATTTCTAAGCTTTAATATTGTATATGGTAGAATACCACATTAGGATACTTCTTAGGGCATGACAATAAGTATTCCATGCATTTCTATGAAAATTCCATGCGAATCTATGAAGTCAACTAGTAAAAATTTATGATATTTTATGTTACAAAACTGTATTTTAACTTCAAGGAATGGAATAAAACAATAATAATTATTGTTTCAATTGTTTACACTTACGGTCTATTTGGATTGTTGGATTTTTAAATGTATCTCAAATATATCTTATCTAAATCTATAACTTATCTATATCATATCTATATCACATCTGTTTCGTCAGCTTATGAGTGAAATTGTCAATTTTTTATTGATATATGTTTCTTGACAAATATCTATTTGAAAATGATGAAAATATAATGTCAAAATGATCATAATATGTTGAAACAAATAGACCCTAAAACCGCATTAGTATCAAATCAAGTACATATCTAAAAGTACTAACTTATCCTTATCTTAATATGTAATTTGACTCTTTGGGTAAACTTTTATGCGTAAATGTAGAAATATGTTTTTTTTTTTTTTTAAAGACACCATGTAATGGATTTTTTTTTATTATTATTCCATAGACTAAGAAGGGTTCTGTTATCTACCAATTATATCAGGAGACTAGTCTACAATTTAAATATCTCAAAATTATATACACTCATGATTGGATTATTAAAATAATTATTTTATTAATTGCTATGATCATTTTAACCATAAAATGATAAGCTCAAGGATTTCATCATGGAAGCATGAAAGTTCTCATAAATTAATTACAACACCTCATTTCACTACAATAACAACTCTATGTAATAGCAATTTTACCAACCATACATGGAAATAGACTTGTTAGAGAAAAATAGAGGACAATGTATGATTTAATTACATTGTAGGTAACAACTATCTCTCATATGGATGTAAAAACTATAGAGTTATTCCTGTGATGCACTTCAAATGCAAGAATGATAAAATTGCCTGGAGAACTATTTAGAAGCGAAAATGTCAAATTTGATATCTAAATTTAAAAAAAAAAAAAATCAAATTGGTATCTAACTTTTGAATTGGACAGTTTAATATCAAGTAAAGGTTTCACAATTATTTTTATTATCTCACTAACACTTTAATCCCTTCTAGGGAAGCTGTGGCAATCAGGAAATTAAATAAAGTATTAGAGGATAGACTCTCCGAAAGTAACGCTATTACTAGTGAAATCCGCGCATTGACAAATATTAGACATCGTAACATTGTGAATCTTTGTGGCTTTTATTCACATCTAAGACTCACTTCTAGTGTATGAATTCCAAAGGTGGAAGCTTAGAACAGAAACTTAAGCACAATGACAAAGCAACAAGGCTCGAGTGGCATAGCAGGAGATTGAAGATGTGGCTAACAGCATGTTGCAAATGCATCAGGATATATCAAGCAAGCACATTTTTGCTAGACTAAGAATGCAATCCTCATATCTCTGATCGCGGATCACCCAGGATTATAAATCCGAACTCCTCAAATTGGACTTCCTTTAAAGGTACCTTTCGATAGTTATCCGAACTCCTCAAATTGGCCTTCCTTTAAAAGGTATCTATGGTTAGTGATCTCCGAGGATCGATCCAAATTGTGACCTAGTCCAACCTGACATGGGTTCACAATGAATCTAGCTTGTTGGATCCGGATCTGACCCACGGGTGGATCCATCCAAGAAGTAGTTGGATTCATAGATCTGACGATCCAACTGGTTCAAGTGATAAAAAATAAAAAACAAAATAAAATTTAAATAAATATAAAGTAAAGAGCAATGCAAAATTTTTAAAAATAAATAAAATTAAATATTTATACTATTTTTCATAAGAATAGAATTTTTTTTTACTTATTTTATAGTATTTAATGTATTGTTGTTAACAAAATACATAATAAATATAATTTAAAAATATGTGTAATTACTTTATATAAATTACCTTCAAGGAACAATCCCATTTCTAAATAATGTTGATAACATCATACAAAAACAGACTAAAGATTATAATATGCTTAGGCCTAATTTTTATTTTAAGTTTAAAGTTTTATTTCAAATAAAAAAAAATCTTTTAATACATTTGAAAAAAATGGATGGGTGGTCTATGGATTGGACCCACCCTACTTGTCAAGGTGATTTTGGGTCCTAATTTTTTAGAATGGATTTGATAGTGCATTTCATATCCTTATCCAACTTGGCCCATCGAGATGTATGTCTACAGATATGCAAGCTTGGTACGAGATGGTTACTATTACAAAGTATGTGATTCTGTCCAAAACTTATCCAAGAAATGACAATGTAAATTTTCAAAATTCCATTATCACCCAATATTTTCCCCCACTAATTTATGGAAAGTATGAAACTTGCAATTTATGCAACTAGTTCCTACAAGGCTACAATAGCTAAGGTGTCGTATGACCACACAGGGTTCTCTCAGGTCTTAACCTAACCTTCACACCGATTTGGTTACAATTTCACCTAGGCATGTACTACTTATTTCATGTTAGCCCCTTGGAAATTTTACAATGTCATAAAAATAAATAAATCAAAGCCCATGGTGTGCATATGGCACAGCAGTGCATAGAACGAAAACAAAATAATCCTCGTCATTATTCCCATTCCGACCGTGATATTACCTTGCATCTGGTTTAATAACGTTTAAGTCTACTCAACAGCATTTATAATTGTTTGTCCAATTCTTCATACATTATAATAATTTTTCCAATGGCAGAACTATCATACACAATGGAAGCTACCACAGAATCAGTCGTGCGCGCACTGTTCACCTCCGGGAGAACTTTCTGGGGAAATCATTTCTGTCCTGAAACTTGCATTTTGCTGCTTAGTTGTGACACCCAGGCCGCTCCCAACCATGCAGCATATAACAACAGCACAAAAGACCTAGTTACATGCTCTCCAAACGCCATTATTGGATCAGTTCATATTGGGAGATCGATTTGACTTCAGAAATTTGATACATTAACAGCGTCCCTTTTAAGGAAAGCCTTCAGTCTCACCGGCACTCCTCTCTCAAAGGGATTAACGGAGCACACTCATCGAGTTCCTTGCATGTCTCCCAACAGTGTTAAGATGCTGCATTTCCACCTAGAATTGCTTTCGTACGATGTGTTATGATATGGGATGTCTTCTCTAGTCAAAGTTGCCTCATTTTTATCCCATTTTATAAGATTTTATCTATGTCCAAAGGTGCTCGTACCTTTTCCACATAACGATGAACCCCTTTTCAAATAAAACATTTGTTTCGAGTCTTTTCAAGTTGTTTATACCATGTTTATTTGCATATATCAAACTAAATGAAACCATGAAAAATAAAAGAAAAATGCACCTATCCGAGGAGTAAAATGTCAGAGCGATTAAGTGTAACACATTCAAACATAGCACTAGTCAACAACAGACAATATAAGACAAGCAAAACAGAAGTTGTGATCATAAATATACAACCATATACAACCAAATTAGATAGTCCCAGATTCCAGTCAATCTTGTCAATATCTCTACTGTGGTGATCATAAATTGAAACCAGACAACCAATCATAAGCAAGATAACCCAATTTCCGACATGGACAATGATATGTGAAACCTAATCAAAGAACAATGAAGATTGATGATTTCTACTAAGAAAGTGATGTAAACCAAGGTTCCATGAGACAGAGCAAAATAAAGTTGAAGAATGTATTGTATTTTGTTACAGAACCTATCTACAGAAACAATATATATATATATATATATACATATATATGTAAACAGGAGTGATGTGACAAACAGCTATACAAGTCCCACATGCATAAAATATATGTCCACATCCCCCACCCCCCACTCAAGTGGACTTTGTAAAAGTCCTAACTTGACACAAGATGAATGAAGAAGAGCAACACTGATTGGTTTTGTCAAAAATCTGCCAATTGTTGGGCAGAACGGACATGAATGATGAAAGAAACTAGACTCAACATGATCACGTGTGAAGTGCACATCAATTTCAATGTGTTCAGTTCTTGCATGAAAACAAGGATTTTTAGCAATTTGCATAGCAGATTTACTATCTGTCATTAAAGGTACTGGTAGAGACAATGGAATATGGAAATCTTTGAACAAATATGACAACCATGATAATTCTTTTGTTGTAGATGCAATACTTCTATACTCAGCCTCAACCAATGAGGTGAAAACTGTTGATTGCTTTTTTGTCTTCCATGAAATAAGAGAGGAACCAAAAAAATAAGAAAACATGTCAAAGATTTCCGATCAACCTGAGAAATGCCAATCAGCATCAGAAAAGGCTCTCAACGTCAGTGGAGATGTTGAAGAATAAAACAATCCCAAATCAATAGAACCCTTCAAATATTTGAGAACATGAATAACAACCTGGAAATGACAGACTCTTGGCTGAGAAAGATACTGGCTAAGTATTGAACCAAATATGACAAATCAGGACGTGTTATGGTCAAATATAAAAGCCTTCCAACAATTCTACGATACAAGCTGGGATCAAAAGAAATTCACTAGTAGAATGATCCAAATGCTAGTTAGAAGAAAGGGAATGTGCATGGCTTGACACCATAAACCAACATCTTTTAAATATCTAAGGCAAATTTCCTTTGATTAAGATGAAACCATTGTGAGTTCTACAAATTTCCAAGCCAATGAAAAACCTGACATCCCCAAATCCTTGATAGAGAATGTAGTGTGTAAAGAATTTTTCAATCTGCAATATCGTCCAAAGAATCACCTGCTACTAACACATCGTCAACATAAACCAAAACAGAAAGAAAACCACGAACAATATGTTTGGTAAACAAGGAATAATCTGTATGAGATTGACTAAAACCTTGACCAAGTAAATGCCTTATCAGCTCCTTATTCCATTGATGCGATGCTTGCTTAAACCATATAAAGACCTAAGTAATTTGCAAATGCATCTAGCTAGAACATTCAATTCGTCAGGTGGTTTCATATAGAATCCTCAGTGATACACCCATGTAGAAAAGCATTGTTGACGTCCAACTGACGTACATACGATCCTTTAACTGATTCAAGAGCTAAAATCAAGCGAACAGTAGAGAGTTTAGCAACAAGAGAAAAAGTATATGTGTAATGTATGCCTTCGATTTGATTATAACCCTTAGCAACCAACGTGCTTTATATCTTTCAATTGTACATCAACCTTATACTTAACTTTGTAAACCCAATTACTACCTATTACTCATTTGCTTGTGCAAATTTGAAACCCCCCTGTATTATTAGACTCGAGACTAAAAGCTCCTTTTGCATAGCTTCAACCCACTTTAGATCTTGCTTAGCATCATGATAGTTAGTTGGTTCATGTATAATGAAAACATTTGCTAAAGAAGCCACGTAATTAGGGGGATATTGGGCAAAAGTGTTTGGTTGAAACCAAGAAAACGGAAGAGAAGGACATATTTCAGCAGAAACATTAAACTGAACCATATGAACAAAATCCTTAAGCCATTGTGGAGTTTTCTTAATTCGTGTTGATTGACGTGTATGAATATGAGGATCAGGAGAAGGATTAAGACATGACATATCTGGTATATAAGAAATGGTGTAGGTAAAATAAAAGGTGAAAGTGTGTTAAGATCAAAGGAAAAGATATCGTGTTCGGAAACAAATGACAGTTTATTGTAGGGAAATTGAACCAGATGAAGATAAAGAAAAAGAAAGACGTCCTCATGAAATTGAACATCTCAACATACAAAAATTTGATGAGATTAAAGATCATAGAGTTTATACCCTTTTTGTCCATAAGGATATCCTTGGAATACACATCTTCTACTTCGTGGATCAAATTTATCTCGTTTATGATTTAGTAGAAGCATAACAAAGACAACCGATAACTCTCAGATTATGATAAGATGGGGGTTTCTTATAACAACATTTCATGGTGACTTCCAATGAAGAACTTGAAGAGGCATTTTGTTTACAAGATAGTAGCAGCCAAGATACATCTTCCCCAAAAGGATTTTCTAATTGAGCATGAAATCTCAAAGCTCTTGCTATGTCAAGAATGTGTCTGTGTTTTCTCTCAAAACCCCATTTTGTTGAGGAGTATAAATGATTCTCCTCTTATGTAAAATTCCCAAATTACGAAACAAAGCTTGACATTCAATGAAAATAAACTCTAAACCATTATCTATTCTAATAGTTTTGGGAATTTGTTTAAAATGATTCCAAAAAAAACTGAAAATATAAGTGTATGTTTCACTCTTGTGTTTCATCAAATGGCCAAGAACATCTTGTTGATCATCTATATGGTCAAGAAAAAATTTTCACCCGAAATAGAAGGTGTATTAAAAGGACCTCGTATATCCATATGTAACAATTCAAAGGGTACAAAAGTACAACTAGTACTTGAAACAAAAGGAGGTTATGAAACTAGCTAACATGTAAGCATCACAAACAAAATTGGATTTATTACAACTGGGAATTCAACAAGATGAGACAAGGAATTCAAAGAAATGTGTCCAAGTCTTTTATGCAAAAGTTCAAAAGACATAGAAGTAACTTCTGTAGAAACTTCATCAAGTGTTTATAGTACTGACATTAGGAACAAAAACACAAGAATTAAAATCTCCATTTGGACTCTTGGAATGAAGAACATATAAACCAGAACAACCTTCTACTAAAACAATGATTTCTTTAGTAATCTGGTCCTTGAATAAACAAAAATTTGATTCAAAAGAGATAGTCAATGGCTGTTTAGAAAGAAGAATACTGATAGACAAGAGATTAAAAGAAAATTATGGTACAAGCAAGACATGACATAGGGTTATGCAATCATTAATTTTAACATCTCCAACGATGTTAACAAGTTTCTCTTGTCCATCTGGCATTTTTATTTTAACATGAGAAGGTAATTTGTATTGATTGAGAAGAAGTGACGAATAAGGTGTAATGTGGCCTGAAGCTCCTGAATCTACTATCCATTTATCAACCAATCTATCCAAATTAGATGCTAAGGAAAAAGTATTATTTGCAAAATTCACAGGACATGTACCAGCTTTTGATGTTTCTTTCAAAGACTTCAAAACTTCTTGACATATCTTAGATATCAATTTTGTATTGGTATTGTTTCTTGATGATGTTCCTGCATTTTCATGAACAAAATAATCTGTAATAAAATCAAGTGGAGTGTCCAACGTTTCAATTGTAGCTGCAATCCAAGGAACATTTGTTTTGCTTTGTTTAGCCCTCTTATACCAATCTGGAAAACCTACAATCTCAAAGCATCTGTCCTTTGTTTGCCTTGTCCTTTTGCAATGAACACAATAATACCTTGCCTTTCTTTCTTTCCTATAAAAAATGGAAGACTTGGATACATTCTTTGTCAGAAAAGCTACACTTGTAACCTCTGATCCATTTATAACTTGTGACATTTTCTTCTGTTGTTCTACTTGACAAATCAAGTAATAAGCTTTACTAACAGAGGGAAGTGGATCCATTGAAAGAATTTGACTTCTTACATGCTCAAAAACATCATTCAAACCCATCAAAAACTGTATCAGACGATTTCTTTTTTCAAGTGTTTGTAATTTTGATTTAAAATCACATTCACAACGATCAAAGGCCCCACAATTACATATAGGGTATTCCCCAAGACTATTGAGTTCATTCCAAATTTTCTTCAATTTGTTAAAATCTTCTGTGACAGAAAATCCTCTAACTTCAACTCTAGTAACATAAGCTGTCATCTGATAGATTCTTTTTGTTTGCTCCTCTAATTTTTTGTGGGATTGATTAATCCTCATTTCAATTTGTTCACTCATTTTCCTTTTCTTCTCTTCTCTTGTAGCCTCCGACAATTGGTTTATTGTGAAGGTATCCTTCTTGTCTTGTTGATAAGCATCAAGAGGGAGTTGTTACTGGGGTTGTGGAGCATCATGAGGCATAGGGGTTTTTGTTCTGGTACTCCCCTCTTCATGATTTGTGGCTGGTTGGAGGCATGGAGGATAGAAAGTTTCAAGTCTATCTCATGTTAAAGTGTGTTCTTTAGGGATTCCTTTGGACCATCTTTCATCCTCTAATTGCCTTTGAGCTTCTTTTTCTCTGTATTCTTTTTGCTACTGCTCCAATGCACCATTGTTTCTTGGCTTGCTCTATCCATTCTTTCTATTATTTCCAAAATTGTGCACCTGGGAGGTGCTTAGTGAAGAGATATAGCATCTAAAACACCTAAAGCATCTACAAAAACTAGCTCTATGACTATTTCTTGTGGGGGTGCTACTTTCTCTATTATTTATGTTCTTATTATGGCAGCTTCATTAGACTCTTCATTAATAAGCCTGTCCTCTGTTGCCATTGTTTCTTCCAATCCAGCTTCTTGTACAACCTTCTATAACAAATCACTTAATAAATTAAGGTTGTATTCACTATCAAAGTTTTCTACTTGAGGAATAGCTGGAGCATCTACAAAAACTGGCTCCACTGTTATCTCTGATATAACTAGTTATGTTGGACCTTCATCCAACTTTAAGTCTTCTGGAAGGATCATTCTCCTTCTCTTTATTGCTAGTTGCTTTATCCTCTTCCTCTTTATTGACGTATATTCAATTGGTGCTGATTGCACAGTCTCCATTATTGGTAGTTGAGATGAAAGATGGATTGTGTTTGAATAATGGCTTCATTGTCCTTAGAAACGTTCTGAGCAGGTGACTCGACCAACTGTTGTGATGGTTTTGTGTTTGAGATGTGTGTTGGTGGTGATGTGTATGGGTCTATATGTACAGGGGGTGAATGTATTTGGGTTGTGGGTTTAAGGTTTTCAGTGTGTATAGTTTCAGTGTACGGTATGGGTGAGGTATGTATGTATGGAGATGGTGGTCTAGCATCATTGTCATCATCATTATTATCAGGATGTGACTCTGCCAAGATAGGTTATGGAGAGGGTGATGGATGTTGTGGGTTGTGGAAGTAGCCTTGAGACTACCCCTAAGATATTGGACATCATACTCTTTAGATTATCCATACCCTCTTTAGTACTCTTTTCTAAATCAGCAAGCTTTCCCTTCATCTCATTAACTTCATTCTCCAATTCTATGGAAGCTTGCTGAAGAGGGTTGTGGTGTAGCTTCTGATGCAGAAGCCTCACGTTGTGCCATTGGAGGCTCTTCTTGTGGAGAGGGGATATATAGCTCACAAACTTATTGTTCAGCTGGCACAACTGACTCATGAAAATGCTAGGGCTTAACTAGTTGGTTAGGGTCAAATTCTTGCTCTATTTTGGACCACTTCTACTAATCTCCAATCTCTAAAAGCCTTCTTTTGAAGCTTATTATAATTGCAAACTAAATCAGTTGCCCCTATCCTGGCGACATTCTTAAAGTTTCTCAATTCCTTGTGATCAAGCCACTAAAGAATATTCCTTTGCAACTCAGTGTAGCTTGATACTTGAGCCTACATGCTACCAATAACCCTATATTTATCTTAATCCCCCTCATTATGCTGATAATAAGGTGCAGCTTTGCTTCAGACTGTTGACCCTCCCTCCAGTTTAGAGAAAATATTTTGTGTCAGCATGTAGTGTAAGCTCCCGTTTTCTTAGCAAACCAAACTCAGTTTCAGAAACCGGAATCGGAAACCAAAACCCTAAAAAGAATTTTTAGGGCTAGTATGGAACCTAGGAACCCTAAGTCCGGCAATACCAAGAACAAAAGCCCGAAAAAATAAAAATGAGTTTGCTTTATAATATAGTCCTAAATAATATGTCGAAACATAAAAAGATCATATTTCGGAGAAATCCATTTGTTTCGAACCTAACGGGATCTATTTTCCGAAAATCGATCCTTGGTGCTTAAAAATAGAAAAATATTTCGGAGGACTCTTTAGAACCAAAATTTAATAAGGAATTCAAAAATATAATTTTAAGGATTTTTCGGTTTATAAAAAATTACAGTTGTAGTCCTTTATCGTATTTTCATTACTACATGTAATTTAATTGTCTAATCTACTTTTTGATTTTTAATCATTACTTTTTACCAAGTACAACCAACCATACTCTATTCTAACATCCTTACAACCTCTCTCTTACATCCTTATATCCTATTTCTTACATTTTGCTTTTCCAATACAATTTTATTACTAAAATTACTTAATTAAATTTAAAATCTTACACAACACAACACACACATCTCTATCTCTTCCCTCTCTCTATTTTTTTATTCTTTTTTAATTAACACAAACCATAATCGCATTCTCTATATATACTCCTTTATGCCTTCTACTTTTCACTTTCTTTCTTTTTCCACTTAACAAAAATTTTGAAATTTTTTTCTCTCAACTCTCTCTTCCTCTCAATGTTGTGACACTTCTTCCCCAACCACCCACCCAAACCAACTCAACCCCCCCCCCCCCCCCCCCCCCTTCTCTCCCTCTCTCTATCTCTATAGGTTTTCTTGTTCAAAACACTCAATAGGTAATAGATCTAAACCCTACCACATATAAAACATGTCATGATAAGATCATAAATGTGTGATTCCACCAAAAATCCCCATGAGCTTTAGGCAAGGGATGGGGAAACACTTGTACATGATTTTCATGCCATCACAATGTTGTGGATCTCTTTATTTAAGTTATTTTTGCGATATCTTGCTATATATCTTCTTGTTGATATTTTTTTGAATATATCTTACTACTAACCTCATCATCATAATGATCTAACTTGCATTTCATGCATCTAACATTATCAACATGCTAATCTAACTCTTGAGACTAATCTTGGGAAGCCTTGAATATGATTTAAGGCTTACAAGCTTATATTTGCATCTATAACATAAATGTCATCATGTTCCTATTTTGTTTTGAGTATATAAATGTCATAAATATTTGTTTTATGTGAATAAAGACTTGTAGTATGATGGTAGTAATGAGGATGTTGCCAAAAGCTCAATATCTATTTTTGTTCCCATCAAAAACAAATTTTTAAATTCCGATTTAAAAAGATAGCTATTGTGAAAACTGATTTTCCAACTCCAAAATGAGGATTTATATAAAATATGAAAGGCTTATGGAATAGGTATCATAAAGAAATGATTTTGATGAGTTAAATCTAGTTTTAATAAGAGATATTTTCAAAATAAGAAAGAATTGCAAAAGTTAAATTAGAACCTTGTATCAACTCCAACAAGAACATAAAATTCGTAACTATGAGGAGTTAATATGTAAACACCTATTTTCCAACTCCAAAATAAGAGTTTTATTAAAAAAAAAAATGAAAGCCTTAGGGAATAGTTTTGATTAGGACTCAATTTTAGAAAGATCAAATGAGTTTTACCCAAGAAGCAATCTCAAAACAAATTTCAAAATTTGGATTTAGGAAAGAGCCATATTTAAACACCTATTTTCAAATGCCAAAATGAGGATTTTAATTGGGAAAGGGAAGCCTTTGGGAATAGGTATAGTAAGGATTTAATTGATGCAAGAACAAATGAATTTATCAAAAAATATTCTAAAACAAAGGAAAAGTTCAACACGTAAATCAAACTCTATTTTTATCACCAACAATTGTTGTAAAATTCATAACTAGGCAAGACCCCCATTTAAACATCTATTTTTCAACTCCCAAATGAATAAATTTCTTAAAATAATGAGGGTATTAGGCATATAGGTCATCAAGGCTTTTTTTTAGTAAAAACAAAGATGATTTTCAAGAAACAAAACTAATTTTCCTAAATCAAGTATTCTTGAAGTTTTTGCAAAGTGAAATTTATCTAAAAGTTCTTTTTCACCAAATATCATCAAGAACATACATCTAAATAACTCGTAACATGTCATTCATGATATTAACTTGTTGATATTGCATGTACATTTAATATACATGGTAGAAACAATGTAAGTTTCCACAAAATAATTTAGGAAACATGATTTTTACCTACTGACCAGATCTGATTTGAACTTCTCGAGACCTAAAAGTTTTGAAAATTTAGGAATAACATTAGAATTAGTTATATCTTTCGAAGTAGACAGAAATCAACTAATTATATGCAAAATTCCGAGTTAAAATGACCAAGTTATAACCATTTTAATTCGGAATTTCTACTAACTACCAAAATTACGAACTTGAAAGTTTTTGTTGGTTAAGTTGGGATTAGTTATGGTTTGAAATACTCATTTGGGGTATTTCTTTCGTTTAGATGATTTTGAATCAGAGGATTCTTCACCCCCGAGCTATTAGGAGTAAAGACCGAAGACCATGGCCGAGTGAGTCATACTTTCTATTTACGATTTCTTATTATGCTTGTAATTCGTAGTTGCAAAGATAAAAAATTTGAAATGCATGATGGGAGATTATGGGATTATGTATGCTTTCTTGATGTATTGAGAAAAATGTGTTAAGTATATCGAAATCGGTTGATTAACTGATGGATATCCATATGCCATGATTATGATTGTTTACAAATTGCTTGGTCACCTATAAAATTGTATTAATGATTACTCGGATTAACAAGTAATATAGACATAATCACTTCATGTTGGGGATGGTGCATTTAATTATGTTAGTTACCCTTGATCCATCAATGGTATAAATGAAATGGGTTGCCCGTGATCCATAAAATGGTACAGTTAATGGGTTGCTCGTGAATCATAAAACAGAACAGTAAATTCAAAATTAGTACCATAGGATTTGTCAATCTGCTAACCCCGAATGGAGAGCGCAAATCCATTAAACATGTGATTTCCGGCTAATTATATGTCTTGTATGTTCATATTGTTGTTGCATTTCATATGGATGATTAAAACAACTTGATTGTATGAAATTGTTGGATACGTATATTCTAGAAGTATTTACTCACTAAGCTAGTGTAGCTTATACCCCCATAGCTTCTTTTTGTTGCATTTCCCTTATCTTTGGTTGCGACTCGGGAATTGACCAATTCAGGTAAAACAAGAATAGGAGTTTCCCTCAAAAGTTTATGTTCAGCTATTATATAGACTTCTATAGGAAACCCTAAATACTCGAGTTGATGTCAAAAGCTATTATCTGGACTTATTATTCTTTTGTGGAGGAATACCCCTTAGTTTTTGTATATGATCCTAAATATCTGCAGTTTGTATTTTGATGCTTTTTTTATGAAGTTAAACTATCTATCTCCAATTGCTCAAGTATTCTATTGTAGTAAGAGAACGCCTTGTATCCATTACTAGACTTCTGAATAACTATGGTAGTAATTCCTCAGTCTCGTATGGTATGCGAATGACTATTACATTTAGAGTACCCTTTGGGGCGTAACATGTAGTGTAGCATGTGCACACTCTTATTCCTAAACTTGGACCCTGTAGTCCTTGAAGGAGCAAATCTTCCTTCAATCTTCTCCTCTAAGAATCTCCTAAAATCTCCTTCAAGTATTTCTAAGGGCAGTTCTTGAAATTCTAGTTCTTCTAGTACAACCCTATGGCATATATGAATGTCCTCATTGGGACCTCTCTGTATTCTCGGAAAGCATAAAACCTTACTACACTATCCAAGCTGGGTACTTCTTCCATTTTCAAACTAGCCAGAAAAGGCTAAAGTAGTGCTAATATACACATTCTCCTTAATTTCAAATATTCTCCTCCATACAGGATCTTCAAAGAATTTCAAAATTTTTCTTCCATCCCAAAACTCCTTAACAATCCCCAATTCACTACAGCATTTTCTACTATCTTTTTTTTTTTCTGAGATAAAAAAAGATTAAACCTATCCCTATCCTTAGCAAACAAATTTTCAAGAGCATGGGTACTTACTTGGAATTGGGTTTGCTGTCTTTTTGGTGCCATTTCTTCTGCAAAAAGAGATAAGATACATTAGTTTGTACTTACTTATACTTGAAATACATATTTCTTATTTTACTATCATTATTTTGAGTAATCAAAGACAAACTAGGGTTTCTAAAGAACTTAATAAGTCCAAGAGAAAAACAAAATTTGTAACTGCTTACACAAAGTTTTAAGAACAACATTACTTAACAATTTACTTTAAAAATAAAAGTTCATCATTTTTACCAAGTTCAAATAGAAATTTTGAAAAATCCTAAAAATTCAAAACACATTCTATAATAACAGCAAAAATTAGAAAAAGAAAGAAAGTAAAAAGCATACTTGATATGATTATAGCTTTGAGATATTGGAAGGTTTTTGGGATTTTTAGTGAAAAATTCATAAATGCAAGTAAGAGGGATTTACAAGTACAAGAATAGTGTTTGTGTCGAGTGTAGAATGAACAATCTTTTTCTTTTAAAAACTTTTTAAGAATCAAGGCAAAAAATGACAAAACATGTTATTTTATTTATTTAAGACTAAAGAAACAAAGAATAAACAATACTTGACCTAAAAACAAAGTCGCGGCTTATTTGAAAAGAATTAAAGAATGCAGGGGCAATAATTCTTTTATTTTATTCACAAAAAGAATTTAACATTGTCGATGCTCAAATGGGAGGGCTTGACAATCACACTCAACTTTTATAATCCACCTCAAAATTGTTGAGGTTGAAATTTGTACCTGCATAAAATTTTCACAAAGTAATATGTAACTATATTCATCAACCATTCCATTTAAGCACATGATATAACAAAATTAATCCATTATATTCATCATAAAAGAGTTTTACACATCTTTTATCTTACGACCACTTCTGTCCTATCAATCATTTTGTCATCCTTCCTATCCCTTAACACAACTAAATCATTCTGTCAAAAAGAAACATAAACAAAAGATGCATGATAATCATCCTAGAAATCGTTCTTGCTTTATTTGATCACGCAGATTGGGCTGAGTGTTTGAAGACAATGATCCTGAAAGTCTCTCTGAAAGAATTTTAGAAATTTAACCAAGCTAATTCTCTAAGTTATGAATGGCAGTAGTATGATTTCTTAAAGTAGCATCTATTCCATGCTGCCTATTCTCAGAAGCTTTGATAAATTGAGAAACTAAATCTTCAATAGATTTGTTGTTTCCTTAATAAGCTCCTGACCCTTACACTGGTGGTTTTTGAAAATTGTGTGGGTTCAATTGATTTTGGAAATTACTATTACTCCAACAGAAGTTTGGATGGTTTCTCCAACCAGGATTGTAAGTGTTACTGTAAAGGTCAGTCTTTTGGCCAGAAAAAATTGTTTACAAACTCGCAACTCTCAGAGGTCATTCCTTCAACATTTTTGTTAAGAAACTCAGCAATCATATTCACTTGGTTTCTCCCCATAGATAAGTGCTCAACTTTTTTGCTTGGAACCTCAATCTTGATAGTCAAATTTGACATAGCATCAAGCTCAAAAAATCCTCCTGATCTCTCCTTCTTGGCTCTTACAGATGACTAGTAAGCCCTCGTTTTCTTAGCAACCTGAATTCGATTTCGGAGATTGGAATAGGAAATTGAAACCCTAAAAGAATACTCTAGGACTAGTTGGACCTGGAAACCCTAAGTCTGGCAATCCCAAGAACGAAACCCTGGAACTATAGAAATGAGTTAGCTCTAAATAATTTATCAAAACATAAAAAGATTAGATTTCATAGAAATTCATTTGTTTTGGACCCAATTGGGATCTATTCTCAAAAAACGGTCCCTGGACTCAGAAATAGAAAAATGTTATATAGGACTCTTTATAACTGAAATTTAATAAAGAATTCAAAATTGTAATCATAAGAATTTTTTTGTTTATAAAAATTACAGTTATAGTCTTTTTATCGTATTTTCATTACTACCGGTAATTTAATTGTCTAATATACTTTTTTATTTCTATCACACTCTTCACCAACTACAACCACCCATACCCTATTCTTACATCATTTTCCTTACATTTTCTTTTCCAATACAACTTTTACTACTTAAATTACTTATTAAATTTGAATTTTATTACACAAATTAAATCTTTCACGCCCCAAATGGTACCCTAGACGTAGCAGTCTACCACATACGGTATTAAAACTTAAGAATGACTTCCCGAAGTCATGCGAAAGCTTCAACACTATATGTAAGACGTCTATCACAATAATAGGAGACACTAGTGGGATGTGTAGTTCGGGATAGTAAATATAGCATACAAGAAATTTAGATAACCATCTAACATTCACATCATAAGAATATAATCCTTACATCATCTTAGGGCTTTCCTCTGTAAATCTCCAAATAATCATAACATCAGCTTAGTCTTTCATACAAGGAAACAATACTAACACCAAAAGATATTTAAGTATGTTTAGCCTAAGATCTTTAAAGGATTTTCGGAAGCTCCCCAAAACATAATCTCACTCGAGTATATGAAGTCCTCGGGCATAAGAGATATTGGCCCTATTACATCAAAAGTCTATAGGAGTATAAGCATAACTAGCTTAATGAGAATATTTCTGAATTAATGTACTTGTATCAATAATTTCAAACAAGTTATTTAACAAGCATATGAATGCATCAAGCAAATGAACAAGCAATACATATGATCTACTGAGAATCATATGTTTTGAATGGATTTATCCCTCCATTTAGTGGTTAGGTGTTTCAGGCTCTTTAAAACTCATCTTTGAAATCCAATTTATGTAGTTTATTTCTGGCTCCTACTCACCCATCCTGAAATAGTTCTTTCTGGCTCTTATTCGCTCATCTTGCAGACTTATGGCTCCTACAAACTCTACTACTATACTCTTGTCTCATCAAGTATAGTAGTTAATGAAACGAGACTAACTATGTGATATGCATGAATCAATTAATATATATAACTTGAAATATGTAATTAAGGTACTTTAAAGCGATCATAGAATTGCAGACATTCTAGCATGGTAATAACAAAACACAATTTGATTTAACAAAAATCCATGTCCTGATATACTTAGTATTCTTTCAATCAATGTTATCATACACAATTCATTTTTATCTTTTCTTGCTTCTAGTACGTCTAGCTACAAGCACAAACAAGTATATAAAAGGTAGAAAAAAAAACTCACTCGGCCATCTTTGCTAAAAACTCTTTACTCGTAATGGTCCTTCGAATATGGATCCTCCTAAACTTCATTACCTAAATGAAAGAAATACCCAAAATGAGTATTTCATGGAATCTCTTCTTGAACTTTTTAATTCTATTCTAGCATTTGCGTCAAAATTCGAATAGGAGGAAATTCTAACTTAAAATGGCCATAACTAGCTTATTTTAACTCGGAATTTCGCATATATTATACCGTTTTCTACCTACTCGAAAAGATATATCTATTTCTAAGGTTATTTTTATCATAAAAATCCATTTGGGTTGTAAACTAATACGGTACAGAATAGTTACGAATTTCAAGTCCACAAAATATGATTTATCTAAACTTCTCTTTACTAAAAAATCCTTAAGCTAAATATATGGATATTTATATAATTGAAAAATCCTTGGAACATATACATATACTCATATTGTATGCATGATTTTTATAGTGTTGTCTCAATATTGACATTTCACAAATAATTTGTTTTTAAGAGTTTTCAAACAAACAAAATTCTTGAGTTGTTATAAGTGAGTGTTTTTTTCTATTATAATTCAATTTCCTATCTTTTTAAAAGTAAATTAATTCCCAAAAATTTGATTCTTCAAGTTATCTACAAACTTTATTTCTAGTGATTGAAAAATAGACTTTTCAAAATTTTCCTTAAGTTGTTGGTGTGGTCAAATATTTAGAGCTGTGTTAAATGTATGTTTTCCTCTTATTTTTACATCATTTTTCTTCTTTAGAAAATGAGTTTACCTTTAAAACTTTACTTTCTTGATAAATTTGATTTTTCTAAGTTGGTTTCTAAAATAGTGAATTGATTTTACCTTGATTTGAAAAACTTGTTTTATTCTTAATATTTATCAAGTGATGGAATAATTCTTTTAGATAAGTTTATAAGAAAAGCTTTCCTAATAAAAAATTGTTAATATTAGAACTTAACAAAATTTTCATCTTAATTTTGAAAAGAGAGTAACAGTATAAAAATTAAGTTTTGAAAAAACTTTCTTAGTATATGATTTTCGAAGTCTATAGTGAACCTCTTTAAGTTTTATAAAAGATATGGTTGAATTAAAATCTTAAGTTCAATGATAAAAATTCTATCTTTATGGAGTATTTAGTTTTGATTTATAAAAGAAATGAGTTCCTTTCATTTGAAGAAATCTTCAACACTAATACTTTAAACCTTATCATCAACTTGTCTAAGCTTTTGAAAAGAATTTATTAAAAACAATACTTAGACTTATTATTGAAAAATCCTTTGTTGAGAATTCTAGTTCACTTTTTCTTATTTAAGAAAGAACCCATTTTTATTTTTTATTTAAGACAACAACATTCTGATCATGCATGAATATGATTATGTAGCAATGAAAAAGTAAGAATGATACATAATAAGATAGAAAGAAATACTCTTAAGAAAATAAACGTAATAATATGGTCAAGCATTGGGAACCTTGCTTCATCAAGGTATCCCGATCATGTATTGGGAGCCTTAACTTCATCAAGGCGACCCGGGACTACGAATAGACTAGTCCCAAAAGAATAGAAAAGAAAAGAAAAGAAAGAAAATCGTTTTGACTTAATAAGGACAAGTCTAAGACTAGAAAGACTAGCCTTAATAATAACATGAATTAAATAAATAAATTGTAAAGCATGAAAATAAATAAATAGCAAGTGAGCTTATATGCTCTAAGGAAATATATATACATAAATATATTTACTAACATATAGGAGTTAGGTTAGGATAATAACAATAACATAATAACATAACAATAAAACAACATAATAGTAAAATAAGATTTGTTCATGAATAAGAACAAAACATGAACATAGTGTTGCTTCCATAACAATTTATTTTTAGAAAATACACACCATGGTCATGCTAAGTTGCATGACATGGTAAAGAGATATAGGTAGAATTTTACCTAAGGCTTAATGGAAGATTTGAAAAGAGATTAATGGGTAGTGCGTTTATTATTTTTTCTTGAAGAGTAGCAAATGGTAGAGAGTATTTGGAGAGGGGATTGTTGGAGAGAGGTTTTGAGAAGAAATTTTGGTAGAGTTTTGTTGTGTAAAATGAATGTGTGAAAGAATGAAGGACAGATGAGGTATTTATAGAATTTTGGAGTGAAAATTAGATGTAATAAAATAAATTGAAAAAGAAATAATATAGAGAAAAGAGAGAGGGAGGTCAGCGACATTAGAGGGGGGGAGAGAGAGAGCTTTTTGATTAAATTTTGTATTTTTGTAATGAAAAGAAATAATGTATAAGGTTTGATGTGAATAAAGTTGTGTTGGAAATATAAAAGTGTAAGAAATAGGTGTATATGTAGTAAGATATAGGTATAAGAAAAAGTAGAGATAGTGAAATACTAATGAATAGTAAAATAGTACTATGAATAGTAGACTAGACAAATAAAATACCGATAGTAATAAAATACTCATAAACGAGCTATATTTGATATTTTCAGTTATCGAAAAATTGTGAAACTGATATTTTCGAAACCCTTGTATAATTATGAGTCTTTTGGTGTTATCGAAATATTTTTATTATTCCGAGCTCTAAAACACGCTTTTCGAGAACTGATCCCCTTTGAGTCCGAAGGACACTCGAAATTCACGAATCTGATATTTTTATACTTCTCTATATTATTACGAACTCTTATAAGCCATTAACTTAATTCTGTTTTCTAGGGTTTGAGAGTGCAAGTTTGCCAGAGTTGAAACTGTTAGATTGTCTTAATCTTTGTTGACTTTTGAAACTCCGGTTTGACTAGGGTTAAGATTTAATCCAACTTTACCCTAGAAATTGAGGGGTTTACATTAAGGATTGGATAGATGGACTTTCTCATGCTTGGATTTTTGAATCGAACAATTATTACATTTTCTATTTTTGTTTTTAAAGATTCTCTTATGAAATCCCGTGATCGAAATTGTTTAGGGTTTGATTTTAACTTGGGTCAACTTTTAGGATTTCAATTTGGTATTCCAAAACCATTCTCGAAAAAAGAAGGGGTTTACAAAATCAACACATCTGTCTCTCCCTTCTCCAAATATAGCGCAAACCCCCTCCCCCCCCCCCCCCCCCCCCCCGGTTCATGCCTCCAAATTGTTTTATTTTTCTCCTATTAAATAATCACACAAAAGCCCTAATTATTTACCTATATAATCTCTCTTTTACCTTTCATTTTTTCACTTTCTCTCATTTCTCACAAAATCAAACTTTTCGAAAATGTTTTCTCTCCCTCTCATCTCCCTATTGTCGTGAACCTTCCCTCTCCCTCACACACACACACATATTTTTTTTTTTCAAGTTTTCTTACTCCATACACTAAATAGGTAATAGATCTATACCCTACCATAATAAAACATGTCATGGCAAGATCATACATGTGTGGTTCCACCAAAAATCCCCATAAGCTTTTATGCTAGGGATGTGGAAATACTAAAGCATGATATTCTTGCCATCACAATGTGTGGATCTTGTTATTTAAGTTGTTTTACTAGTATTTTGCTATATTATTGTTATATATTGCTCTTATAGATATTTTGTGCATATTCTTTTATTACCCTCATCTACATAATGCTCATTTTTCATTTGCATCCATGACTTGCATGATATAATAAATCTATGAGTTTTGAGTACATAAATGCCATTAAAACTTTGTTTTATGTGAATAAAGACTTGTAAGTTCAAGATCTATTTTAGTTTCAACAAAAAAATGATTTTTAGAAAATCGGATCTTGAGGAACACCCATTTAGAAAACCTATTTTCCAACTCTAAAATGAAGATCTTACATTTAAAATGAAGGGCTTAGGAGATAGGTATCATAAATGAATGATTTTTATAAGTTGAGCTTAGTTTTACAAAGAGAAATCTTCAAAACAAGAAAAAGATTACAAAAGTTAAGTTAAAGCTATGTCTTAATACCAACAAAAACTTAAAATTCGTAATAAGAAATAATTAATATTTAAACACCTATTATCTAACCCTAAAACAAGATTTTTATTAAAGAAATGGAAGCCTTAGAGAGTAGGTATGATTAGGATTTAATTTTAGAAATATAAAATGAGTTTTACATAAGAAATAATCTCAAACATAAGTTTCAAAATTTGGATTTAGAAATGACCCTCATTTAAACACCTATTTCCAAATGCCAAAATGATGATTTTAATAGTAAAATAGAAGCCTTAAGGAATAGATGTAATAAAGACTTAATTTTGATAAGAATAAATGGATTCTACCAAAGTATAATCCTAAAACAAAGGAAAGATTTCAAAATAAGGATCAAACAATATTTTTATTCCTTAAGATTTTGTAAAATTCGTAACTAGCCAAAACCCTTATTAAAACAGCTATTTTCCAACTCCTAAATGAAGAATTTTATCAAGATAATGAAGGCATTAGGAATATAGGTCATCAAGACCTTATCTTAGTAAAAATATGGATGATTTTCAACGAAATAAAGTTAGTTTTTCTCAACCAAGTGTTCTTGAAGTTGTTATAAAGTAAAGGTTTTCCGAATATTCTTTTTTAACAAAAAACCATGAAGGATATACATGTAGATAGTTCATATCATGTCATTCATGATAATAACTTGTAGATATTGCATGCACATATAATATACTTGGTAGGAACAATGCAAATTTTACAAAACAATTTCAGAAATGAAATTTTTTAACTACTGATCTGAGCTTTCCAATACCTTAAAGTTTTCAAAACTTAATAATAACATCATAAATAGATAGATCTGTTGAAGAAGATAGAAATCGATAGCTTATTTGCGAAATTCTGAGTTAAAATGACCAAGTTATAGCCGTTTTAGGTTGGAATTTCCATCTACCACAAAAATTACAAACTTAAGAGTTTTGTTTTAATAGGTTGGAATTAGTTATGGTTTGAAATACTCATTTAGGTCTTTCTTTCATTTAGGTGACTTTGAATTGGGGGAATTCTTGTTTTCGGAGTACTACTACTAAAGATCGGTGTCTATAGCCGAGTGAGTTCACTTTCTCTAAATTACATGCTTATGATTATGCTTATAATGATAGTGGCATTAGAATTAGGACAAGATAAAATTGGAATGCATATGTAAATTCTATTTGGTTGAATCGATGTTAAGAATAGCAAAATGGGAATTGCTATAAATATTTATATGATTTAGCATAGAATTGAAGTGTTTGAAATCTCTATGATCGCCTATAATTCACTTAAATGATATTCCATGACTATATAATTAAATTGTCCATGCATATCATATATTGAGTCACATTACATTTGTTATTATACCTTTATGGGAAAAAGGCATAATAGCTAGGCAACGGATGGGCCTGAAAACTCGGATATTGGCGTGAGGCTGCCTGAATTAAAATGGAAGTGGAGTAGGTACTTGAATCAACTACATAACTAATGAGTGGGTGGACACCTGAAACAACCACTAAATGATTGAAAGTAAAAATTGAAATATATATTCATGTGGGCTTAAAACAACTTATCTCGAATGGAAAGCGTAAATCCATTCAACGTAAGACTCTCGGAAAGTCTTATGTATTGTATGCTCACATGCTTATGCATTTTCATATGATTGTTTAATATAACTTGCTTGCCCTATTTTTTGATGGAGTATTTAATTTGGAAGTGAAACTCACTAAACTTGCGTAGCTTATACCCCCATAGCTGCTTTTTGATGCAGTTTCAGTATATATGATTGTATCCCTGGACTTGGCCAAATTAGGTAATGCGAAGTTAAGAGTTTTCCCTTAGAAGATATAATTAGCTTTATATAGACTTTCATAGGAAACTTTAAACGCTCGGATTGTTATTAAAAACTAATATCTGGACTTTTTGTTTAATTTGGGAAAAGCCCCTCAATATTTGTAAATGATCCTGAGATATCTGTGGTTTTATGTTTTTATGCCTATTCTATTAAGTTAAACTATCTATCTCCAACAGCATATGTATTCTGTTGTTGTAAGGGAATGCCTTGCATCTAATACAGACTTTTGAATGACTACGGTAGTGATTCCTAAGTCTGGTTTAGCATGCGACGAACTATTACGTTTAGGATACCCTTTAGGGCATGACATGACCATTGATAATGGTTGTTAGCCATATCTTAAAACAAGTTTAAGCACTCTTCAGGGGATTTATAATTCAGACTTCCTCTAGCAGCTGCATCTATCAATTGCCTAATCCTATAGTTCAATCCATTATAAAAAGTTTGTACCTAGGTCCATTTAGGTAGTCCATGGTGTGGGCATCTTGCCAGCAACTCCTTCCATCTCTCGAAAGCTTCATACAATGCTTCAAAAATCCATCTGGTGGAACGGAGCAATGTCAGCTCTCAACTTGGTTGTTTTAGAAGGTAGGAAATATTTCCTCATAAAATTCTCAGCCATTTGTTACCAAGTGTAGATGGAGTTCTTTGGTAATCCATTCAACCATTTTTTAGCATATCCTCTGAGGGAAAGTGAGAATAGTCTCAACTTAATTGCATCATCAGACACACCATTTATTTTGAAGGTATCACAAATCTCTAGAAAAACTGTTGTAGATGGCTATTTGGGTCCTCGTCCTATAAGCCATCAAACTGGACCATCTATTGAACCATCTGGATGATATTGGGTTTAATCTCAAAGTTGTTAGCAACAACTCTAGGTCTGTTGATGCTAATATTGGCTCCTTCTACGTTGGGTCTGTAGAAATCGATCATAATTTGGGGTTGGTTTACCCTAGCCTGTTCATTATCCTCCTGAATTTCACGATGGTCAGCCATTTTTTATTGTTTGCTTTTTCAACCTATACGTTATGGTTCTAGATCAAACGAAAACAATAATTTAGATTGACTCTGAGTCATATGCCTACATTTTATTTGAAAATAAATCAGAAGAAAAAAAAATGTAAACAAAGAAAGAACTAATTAAAGAATAATGAATAAAAGAATAAAGAATTAACAAGACAAGAAGCAAGAAAAAAAATATATACAATAAAAAAATTAAAGAACTGTAACAGAAAAGAAATATATATAACAAAAGTATAGAAAAGAAAATAAACAAACAAATATCTACAAGAACAAAAAAAAGGTTAGATCAACAAAAAGATATTTATAGATCACAACAAATATATACAAAAGATATTTAAAGTGGCTAGAATAACAAATAGAAATTAATTTCTACTATTGCCCTATTAGGCTTCAAAAATTTAAATCAACACCGTTTGCTGGTAAGAGATAGTTAGGAT
The DNA here is from genome assembly GCA_024138025.1 of Combretum micranthum. NCBI lineage: Eukaryota > Viridiplantae > Streptophyta > Magnoliopsida > Myrtales > Combretaceae > Combretum > Combretum micranthum. The sequence continues at coordinate 39,418 of JAMXBD010002326.1, read as the reverse complement.
CGACTCCATTAACAACCACAGATCTTTTCAATTAAATGATCTCTCGATCTATTTATTTGAAATCAATTGTGGATCTAAAAGAGTGCACCACTCCTTTAAAATCCATAATTAAGCTCAAGTAACTAATTACAAACACCCAATCAAATTTACTTGAAAGCACATTTGAAATCAAAGTGAATTAGGAATTAGATTCGTATCCCTAAGCTATAGGAGTTTCCATGAATTTATCGAAATAAGCACAGATTAGAAGAAATAAAACAAATTCGAAAGATGAATAAATTAATTGCTTAGAAATTCATAGAAATTAAAGACATTGGATTAAATTGATTTTACCTAAAAAATAGAAGAAATTTTCAAGTAAAAAAAAATGGAAATTCTTTTACCTAAGAAGCCTTTAGAAATCTACTCTACGTTAATACTAATTTACACTATTTGTACATACTTTACAATGCATGCTTGCATGTTTATTTATAGACTATTAGGCACAGGAAGCATGACCTAGTTTATTGACATGTGGCAGATTCGACAGATTCTTTCTAACAGAATTTGATAACTTTTCATACACGCATATGATCTGTGGAAACACTCATCGAGGGTCACGTGTGATCTATTGGTCAAGGCTTGTATTAAGAAAGATCAGGCTCGACTTCAGGAATTTCTTAAGTAAACTGTGCGTTTTTGTCCATTACTCTATCGATGGTAAAACTGAGAGAGTCGAGGGTTGTGTTATTGAGGCTCGAGGCAATTTTGATGAAGAATTGGTCTATCAACATAATTATCAAGGGTCGAGAGTTGAGGCTCGACAATGTATTTTCTCCAGAATGATGATCGATTGCTTTGACTGAAGTCGAAGGTCATGTTGCGGGCTCATAGTTGAGGCTTGATAGACCAATTTTTGTTGTCTTTTTTCTTTGTTTGGCCTCGACTGTGTCTTTACAAGGCTTGAGTTCTTCAATCTTGAATTCTCTTGTTGTTTTTGCTCCAAATCTAAATTAAAACGCTTGATTACTCCTCATTGGATCCTAAGGGATTTAAAATAACATTATTTATCATAAACATTAATTTTTGTAGGATTTTTTTCTAATGTTCTTAGCAAATTAAGCTTAAAATCCTATGAAAAATATAGAGTAAGAATGACTTATCATATCTTTTTGTAGAAAAAAAAATAGCACCAAAAAGACAATAAACCCAATTCCAAGTAAGTACCTAAGCTCTCAAAAATTTATTTGCTGAGGACAGGAAGAGGTTAGACATGTTTTTATCTTAGAAAAAGATAGTAGAGAATGTTATAGTTAATTGGGAGTTGTTGAGGAATTTTGGGATGGAGGATGAATTTTTGAAGTATTTTGAAGATACTGATGGAGAAAAGTGTTTGAGATTAAGAAGGAGGTTTATGCTGGCATTACCTTAACCTTTGTGGCTAGTTTGAGAATGGAAAGAGAAGTGCCTAGATAGATATTGTAGTGAAGTTTTACGCCTATGGAGAATATAGAGAAATCCCAATGAGGACATTCATCTTTGCCATGGGGCTATATGATGGTGAAGGGTATCTGGATGCTCCAAATTTTCAAGAACTGCCCTTAGAAATAGCTGAAGGAGATTTCATGAGTTTTGTAGAAGAGGAGATTGAAGGCAGATTTGCTCCTTCAAGGACCATAGGTCCAAATTTAGGAACAAGAGTGTGCGGATGCTACATTACATGTTGATTAAAAGCATCTTTTCTAAATTAGAGGGAGGGTCAATAGTCTCTGAAGCTGAGATACACCTTATAATAAGTATTGTGAGGCAGATAAGAATAAATGTTGGATTGTTGGTAGCCTATAGGTTGAAGTATCAAGCCACACTGAATTGCAAGGGAATATTCATTGGTGGCTTGATCACAAGAATTTTGAGAAATCTAGGAATGTGCCCAGAGCAGGAGCCAGCTGATTTAGCTTATAGATATAAAGAGCTTCAAAGAAAAGCCTTTAGAGATTGGAGAATGGTGAAAGTGGGCACCACAACAGAAAGAAGAATTGCATCTAACCCACTAGTTGAGCCCCATCTTCTTCAAGAGTCAGGTGCACCAATTGAGCAACAAAATAATGAGCCTCAACTTCCCCCTCCATAAGAAGAACCCTCGGTGGTGTAAACTAAAGCTTCTATATCAAAAGCTATACGACAACCTTCTACAACAAGCTTCCACATATTGGAGAATGAAGTCACTAAGATGAAGGGAAGACTTGCGGACCTAGAAAGGAGTATGAAACAGGATATGGATGATCTGAAAAAGATGATGTCCAACATTTTAGAAGTAGTCTCCAAGTTACTTCCACAACTTGCAACATCGAAATCACCCTCTCCATAACTTGTTTTGGCAAAGTCACATCCTGATGATATTGATGATGACAATGATGCTAGACCATCATCTCCACCTTCATTACCATACACATATACATCACCCATTCCATACACAGAAACCATACACACAAAAACTCTTGTTCATATAAAAATCATAGACCAAATATACTCACCCCTATACATATGGAACCATACACATCAGCATAAACAAACATCCCACACTCAAAACCATTACAACAGTTGGCTGAGTCACCTAATCTGAACATTACTGAGGACAATAAAGCCACTGTTCAACCTGAAAAATAACCTATTCTTTCACCTCAACCACAAAAAATGGAGGCTATAGAATCAGCTCCAATACCGATAATACAAACACCAATAAGGAAGAAAAGAATAAAGAAACTTGCCCAAAGGAAAAGGAGAATGATCTTTCCTAAAGATCAAGAATTAGATGAAGTTTCAACACAGTCAGTTATATCAGAGACAACAGTGGAGGCACTTTTAGTAGATGCTCCAGTTGTTCCTTCAACAGAAGACTCTAATAGTGAGTACAACTTCAGGCTATTAAGTGGTTCAATACAAAATGCTGGGCTAGAAGAAAGAATGGCGGTAGAGGACATGCCTAATGTTGAAGAGTCCAATGATGCTTCCATGACAAGACAAGAAGAAGAATACTAATAGAGGAAGTAGCATTTCCACAACAATCATCAACTAAAGAAATAGCAATAGAGCCATTTTAGTAGATGCTCTAACTGTTTCAAATGCTACACCACTTCGACGAGCACCATGTAGGTGCGAAATTTAAGAAATTGAAGTAAGAGTAGCTATAGCAAAGGCTAGAGGGAGGGAACGGATAGGCCACGTCAAGAGAGAATGGTGCACTGGAGTAGTGGCAAAACGAATATAAAGAGAAAGAAAAACAGAGGTAGTTAGAGGATGAAAGATGGTCCAAAAAACAATCCCTAAGGAATACACTCCATAATAAAATAGACTTGAAACTTACTATCCTCCATGCCTACAAGTAGAACCAGCCACAAATCATGAAGAAGGGAGTATTTAAACAAAAACCCCTGTGACTCATGATTTTAAAGAAACAAGAAGAGATGCTCAATAGCCATAGCAATAGCTACTTCTTGATGCACCTCAGCAAGACAAAGAAGATTTGCTTATAATCAATCAAATGCTGGAGACTGCAAGAAGAGAAAGAAAGAGAAAAATAAAGGAGGATGTTGAAATGAGATTTAATAAATCTTATCAAATATTAGAGGAGTAGAGAAAAAGAATTCTTCAAATAAGGGCTGATATTACTGGAGTTGATGTTAAGAGATTAGAAAAAGCAATAGAGGATAAAAGGAAGGAAAGAGCAAAAACCCGATTGCAAGCTCAATCACAGCCAATGAATGAGTCATATCATCTAGAAATAATCGAAGCTCTTTAAGGATTGAAAGAATTGGCTGAAGATGATGAAAGCTTATATGATGACAACCTCCTGTATAGTGATGATGAAGAGGAAAGGAGGAGAGAAGAAGAAGCCAAGAAGAAGAGATTAAAACAATTGGAAAGTGATGTTGCCTATGCCCAAAGAATCCAGGAAGAGCTAGATAGAGAAGAAAGAGCAGCACAACAAAGTAGAGGAATTAGTCCCTCTTCACCAGCAGAGCAACCCCACCAACCAACAAATCCTACCAATAAAGCCCCTAGGAGTCAAGCCCATAGAGGTAGAGGCAGGGCCAATAAGAGAGGCAGAGGAAAGGTTATTCATGACAAAACTTCCTAAAGAAGGAAGAGGAAGACAAGGAAGAGGTGGAAGGGGTAGAGACCCCTATGAAGACTTTCCTAAGCCAAAAAAAGGAAGAGGAAATGAATTCAGCAAGAGTTTTGGATATTGGCTAGGAATGGATCCTTAAATTTTTTCTTTTTTTTTATTCTTTATTCTTAAATTTTATTGTAATATATGTCAAATATTTTCTATTCTTTATTAATTTTAATAAACTTCAGATTCTTAGTTTTCATTCTTTTTTATTGTGAATTACTTTTGTCCATAACTCCATCGAGGCTTTGATTAAGCCTCGATAATAACATCTGTTGTGCTAAGTTTTTGTTTTGATAGACTTAAACAGGCCTCAACAAGACAAGTTTGACCCTCAAGCTTACATAGAGAGAAGTTTTCATCACTTCTCAATTTCTTTTAAATCTTGCTTTAAATAAGAATTCTTTTGATAATTGAATCCCCTATCTGTTTATATTATTTAAAACATTGAGCACAATGATTGTCTTAAGTGTGGGAGAGGGTTAAGCAAGATGAATGGGTCTAATAGATGAATTAATTGCATGAATTGTTTTGATATAGAGCATGTACTAATATAGATCAATTTTCCCATGCAAATTCATAAGAACTCAATGAAATGGTTAAAATTTGACTAATTTTTTCGAAAAATCACTTAGCTAAAGTTGTCTTGAAACTGAACATTTTTTACTTTGTTTAAATCAATTGATAGTACTTATGTGAAATAGTTTTAGTTATTAGTTAGTCTAGAATTTTAGATCTGGAATTAGCTTAAGGTCCTTACTAAGGTTACTCAATTTTCTCATAAAAGCTTAAATGATCTATGTGTTTTCCAATTTAGTCATTTTGAGAGCCGTTTTAATCTTTGGTGAATGTTGACATGGTTATCATAACTTGATAATTTTTCCTTGAGTGTTATAATTAAAAACAAAACAAAAATTAAATATAAATCTTGTGCTTAGAGTTGGAATGGGCTTGGGTTAGTCCCTCAGAAGAGCAACTTCTTGTCTCCTCTTTCAAATTCAAAAGCCATTAAAAAAAAAAAAACATAAGAAAAAAGATGTGGTCATTACCCTGTCCAGAGGTAAAGAAAAGATGCAGGCAAAATCCTGTCTCTTTGAAGCTTTAAATAATTAGTAAAGTTAAGAAATAAAAAGCATAAACAAGGAAAAAGATTCAGAGGATGAATTGATATACATGCATTTACTTTAGATTACTCTACTTAGAGAAATGATTAAAAGACTGCATACTTTTATGTATAAGGGGATAAAAGCTGATTGAGTTTCTTCTTACTCTGATTGTTCTTCTAAATAATTTTTGCTTTAAAATTCTTTATTAAATAATAAGATTAAAAGCTAATTTACATAAATAAGCTAAAGTAACTTTATTATAGTTAGTAAAGATGATTGAATACTTTAGAATGCTGAGATGATTTGTGCTTAAAGTATTTAGGTTAAATAAACCATTCATGATTTGTTTTCTTGATAAGCCTTGTACTCTTTAAATTGTTTATTTGCTTGAAGATAAGCAAAGGCTTAAGTATGGGGGAATTTGATAAGTCATTTTTACTCTATATTTTTCATAGGATTTTGAGATCATTTTGCTAAGAATTTCAAATAAAATCCTATAAAACTTATGTTTTTGATAAATAATGTTGTTTTAAAGCTCTTAGAATCCAATAAGGAATAATCAAAGTGTTTTAAATCAGATTTAGAGCAAAAGCAACAAGTAAAGTTAAGATTGCAAAAATCGAGCCGTGTAAAGTCATAGTCAAGGCCAAACAAAGGAGGGAAATAGCAAAAATTGGTCTATCAAGCCTTAACTGTGAGCCCTCAACATGACCCTCGACTTTTGTCGAAGTGATCGAGCATCATTTTGGAGAAAATACACATTCGAGCCCCAAAGCTGAGCCTCAAATCTCGATGCTCGATAGGTGTTTTTATAGACCAATTCTTCGTCAAAATTGCCTCAAGCCTCAGCAATACAAACCTCGACTTTCTCAATTTTATCCTTGATAGAGTAATGGACAACAACACACAGTTTACTTTAGCAATTCCTAAAGTTGAGCCTGATTTTGCTTTATACAAGCCTCGACTAACAGATCACATGCGACCTTTGGCAAGTGCTTTCACAGATCATATGCGCGCATGGAAAGTTATCTCAAATCCTATTACAAAGAATCTGCCACATGTTAATAAAGTAGGACATGCTTTCTATGCCCAATAGCCTATAAATAAACGAACAAGCATGCTTATAAGACATGTACCAATAGTGTAAATCAACATATTAACATATATTAGTTTTCTAAAGGATTTTTGAGTGAAAGAATTTCCTTTTCTTCTTACTTGAGAATTTCTTCTGTTTTTTGGGTAAAATCAATGTCGAGCCTGGATTTTTCCACTAATCTGATTCATTTCTCCTAACCCGATTCACATTAAACCCGAACCCATTTAACATGAATCCTCGACTAGGGGTTAAAAGAAATTTTAATTTTTGAAAACCTTTTAGAGTCGCCACCCGATATAAATCGGGAAAAAATAAAAAGCTAGGATTAATGGGTCGGTTGATCCTAACTTAGCTACTAGTCTGCGAAAATTTGATTTGAAAAATCAACTTTTAAAACCAGATATCATGGATTCGGGGGCTAACCTATTAAAACCAAATGGTTACCACTTTTGGAATTTTAAACTTATAATTTATCCTTTATATGCTCAAAAACTCAAATATATTATGAAACAATATTCACAAATCACATTATTCATTTTTTTTATTATTTTTTATGCTTTTCTTCATTTTTTTTTTAGAATATCAATATCAACAAATGTATTTTATATTTACAAAATAGTTATCCACAATATTAAAAACAAAACATTTTTTTTATTATTATTTTTTTAATGTCGCCCCACAGGTGCCTACGTACTCGCTAATCGAGATCAGACAAAATGTAGTTCTTTTAAAAAGAACTTTAATTTGTTGATCAATTTTATATTTTTGAACTATTCTCACTTTAAGTTCATTAAATTTTAAGTTTTTGTGAAAACCATTTTTGATGATCCTATGATCTAATCAATTGATTTTCATTTTATGAAAATATAATTTTTCTAAGTTTGAAAATCATTTTTTTTTTTAATTTTGGTTCTGGAAGATCCAATTTTGTCATTTTTATTTTATTTTTATCATTATTTATTATTATTATTTATTTTTATTTATTTATTTTTTTAAATCATCACATAAACTCACAACATATTCAAAACATTTTATAATATATTAAAATTATTTTTCATGCATTAAATATGCATTTCCAAAAGTAATTTATATAAAAATACACATCAAAAATATTCAAAAATATAAAAAAATAAATTTATATGAAAAATAATTATTTTGATTTTTCTGGATTTTTCTGAATTTTTTTTTTTGAATTTTTCTGAATTTTTTATGAATTTTTATGGATTTTTTGCTATTTTTTGCTATTTTTATTATTTTCTGAAATTAATTATATAATAAACTAATAATAAAATAATGCGGATTGACCTGGACCGTTGGATGAATCGGACGCGATCTGGATCGTCTGATCTGAAGACGATCTTAGCCGTCTGATCTCGTTGACTCAATCTGAGGCGTTGATCACTTTGATCAAATATGGGCCGTCAGATTTGGATGATTGAATCTAGGCCGCTGATCTGCTTGATCAAATCTGGGCCGTCTGATCTGCTTGATCAAATCTGGGCCGTCTGATCTGCTTGATGAAATCTGGGCCGCTGATCTGCTTGATCAAATCTGGGCCGTCTGATCTGCTTGATGAAATCTGGGCCGCTGATCTGCTTGATCAAATCTGGACCCTCTGATCTGCTTGATGAAATCTGGGCCGCTGATCTGCTTGATCAAATCTGGACCCTCTGATCTGCTTGATGAAATCTGGGCCGCTGATCTGCTTGATCAAATCTGGACCAACTGATCTGCTTGATGAAATCTGGGCCGCTGATCTGCTTGATCAAATCTGGACCGTCTGATCTGCTTGATGAAATCAGGGCCGCTGATCTGCTTGATCAAATCTGGACCGTCCGATCTGAATGATTGAATCTAAGCCGTCTGATCGGAGCTGACCGTTGACCGTTGACCGTTGACCAGGGGCAGGTTGGACTTCGGATTTTCGGGTCAAATTTCGGGTCGGATTAGACCCGGTCGCGTGCGAAGAAGACGATTACGCGACCTTTCGGGGCGGATTCTGGCAGCTCCGGTGGTCGTCGGTGGTTAGGTGTTTGTCGGCCCGACTCCTAGTGCGACGGCGATGCTCCTGGTGGTGGTGGCGTGCACTCAGAACGGCGGCAAGGGGCGGCTCCGGTGGTGATCATTAGGCGGCGTCGGTGAAAATAATTAAAAAAAAATTGCAGAGATTAATTTGATCAATTTGATCGAATCCAAGCACACTAAAACAATCAAAACTTATTTCTAACACTCCTAAACCATTCAATTTGGATCAAATCTGATCCAATCACTTCGAATTTAAAAAATTCGAATTCTTCATCCTAAATTCGAGAATTTCGAATTGGTATTGTTATGTGTGTGTTTCTTCGAAATTGACTTGTGCATTTTGATCTTAGTACCCCCTATTTATAGGTTGCAAGCTCAATTTTATGTTTCGTACTGTTTCAGAAATGAATCGATTTTTGCCTCTTTGTTTACACGAATTTAATTCAATGATTCGTGTTTAATTTGCTTGAAACTGATGAATTGATGATTGATGATTGATTTCTCATATCCTTCATCAAATCATTTAATTTGGGTAGATAAATCATCCAATTTTTATTCAATTCTTGTAACTCCTCATTTATGTGCAATTAAATACTTTACAAATTGTATTTTTCCCCAATTTTTTTTAGCACGAATTTTGTGACTTTTGGGTTGTTTTTACACATGAATTGTGCACTAATCTTTCATATTCCATAACTACTTTGCAATGGCATCATCAATTTTAAAAATTAATGATGTTTTTGTCAGTTAAAAATTGATGCAAAGTAAGGCAAAAAGTCACTTTGAGAAAGATGAAAAGGCAAAAATAAGATGATAAAAAGGCAAAAATTTGTCTTTGCTAGGGTTTGAACCTGTGTCCTTGAGCTTGGATGTGTATTTGGGTCAATATGTTTAACCAATAGGCCATTTGGCCTGTGCCTTGATCATTTAGCCAACTCATTTCTTAATTAAGGCCTTAATTAATTGGGCAAAAATTGGGTGTCTACAGCTGCCCCTCTTTGTGGTAAAGTTTAAACAAAACTTTTGCCACAAAGACAAAAAGATAACCAATTTTTGCGTAATTTCATAAAGAAATTTTTATCTTGTGCTAAACTATCTGTCGAGTTTGGACTTTGAGATTTGCTAGGTCAACTGTCGGACCTAGACTTAGAAAACTGATAGACCATCTATCGGGTCTAGATTTTGAAAAATGATAGGCCATCTGTCGGGCCTAGATTCGCTAGGTCAACTGTCGAACCTAGATTTAGAAAACTGATAGACCATCTGTCTGGTCTAGATTTGCTAGGACAACTGTCGGACCTAGACTTAGAAAACTGATAGACCATCTGTCGGGTCTAGATTTGCTAGGACAACTGTCGGACCTATGGGCTTTGGTTTGGTCATTTGGTCTTGGTCACCATCTGGAATGGAAGGACTTCTGAATTGTCTTGATCACCATCTTGAGTGGATGGATTTCTGAATTCTGTCTTCATCATCATCTTGAGTGAATGGATTTTGAATTTGGTCACCATCTCTAAAGGATGGATTTTGTATTTGGTCACCATCTCTAAAGGATGGATTTTGTATTTGGTCACCATCTCTAAAGGATGGATTTTGTATTTGGGTCACCATCTCTAAAGGATGGATTTTGTATTTGGTCACCATCTCTAAAGGATGGATTTTGTATTTGGTCACCATCTCTAAAGGATGGATTTTGTATTTGGGTCACCATCTCTAAAGGATGGATTTTGTATTTGGGTCACCATCTCTAAAGGATGGATTTTGTATTTGGGTCACCATCTCTAAAGGATGGATTTTGTATTTGGGTCACCATCTCTAAAGGATGGATTTTGTATTTGGGTCACCATCTCTAAAGGATGGATTTTGTATTTGGGTCACCATCTCTAAAGGATGGATTTTGTATTTGGGTCACCATCTCTAAAGGATGGATTTTGTATTTGGTCAGTACTAGACTATCTGTCGAGTCTAGACTGAGGGGTACTTGTGAATTTTTAGTCCACTGGGAGTTTTTTTATGATAATTTTGGTTCCATATCTAACATTGATGATAAAAAGTATGCTTCAATTTTCTATCAAAATTAGTTATCCTTGCAGTAATATTTTCTTTTAAAATAAGAACAATTCAACAGACCAAACTGTATAAACGCATTTATTCAGCATTATAAGATGCTCAAATTTCTCTCTCTGATGATTCAAATGGTGTTTGGTTGTATAATTATTTGGAAGAATTTTGTGAGTCAGGCTTTGATCCGACTTCAGAGAATTTCAGGGATATCAACTTTGCTTATAATTAATTAAAATAAAATCAATTGATCATTTGAAATGACAAATTTTATTGATCAAGGATAATACAACTTTACAGCATCTGAGTTCACAGGATCCTTTAAATCGGGTCCATCCATTTGGGAAAGGATTAATGCTCCTCCCGACAAGACCTTCTTCACATGTATGGTCCTTCATAATTTGGTGTGAACTTTCCCTGGAATCTTGCACATTTGGCAGTATTTTTCTCAGAACAAATCACCTTCTTGGAAATTTCTTGGCTTGACTTTCTTATTAAATGCTCTAGCCATCCTTTGTTGATATAATTGCCCATGACACATGGCAGTCAATCTTTTTTCATCTAAAAGATTTAACTGTTCAATCCTTTGTCTAACCCATTCAGCTTCTTCGAGCTCTGTTTCAGCCAATACTCGGAGTGAAGGAATCTCAACTTCTACTGGTAAAACGGCTTCAGTTCCATATACCAGGGAATAGGGTGTTGCCCCAGTTGACACTCTTACAGAAGTTCGATACGCCATCAATGCTAATGGGAGCATTTCATGCCAATCCTTGTATGCAATTGTCATCTTCTCAATGATTCTCTTGATGTTTTTGTTGGCGGCTTCTACTGCTCCATTCATCTGTGGGCGATATGGAGTGGAATTTCGTGTTTAATCTTGAATTGCTGACATAAATCAGTCATTGCATTGTTGTTCAGATTTGTACCATTATCGGTAACGATACTTTCTGGAGTTCCATATCGAGCAATGATATCTCTTTTGATGAATCGCACCACAACGGCTTTCGTCACACTGGCGTATGAAGCTGCTTCAACCCACTTGGTGAAGTAATCGATTGCAACTAGTATGAATCGATGACCATTTGAAGCTTTTGGCGAAATTGGCCCAATTACATCTATTCCCCACATTGAGAAAGGCCACGGTGTCGACATTGACTGTAATTCCTTCGGAGGAGCATTTATCTTGTTTGCATAGATTTGACATAAATGACAAGATCTTACATGTTTGATACAGTCTGATTCCATGGTTAACCAGAAATATCCTAGCCTCATAATCTTTTTAGCTAGCATATATCCGTTCATATGAGGTCCACATACTCCCTCATGAACTTCTTCCATTAATTTTTGAGCTTCTTTTTCATCTACACATCTCAACAGGGTTGTATCAAATGACCTTCTGTATAAGGTATCTCCACTTAACAAGAAATGTCTTGCCAGACGCCTTAATGATTTCTGATCCTTTTTTGTAGCACACTCAGGATAGCTACCTGTTTGCAAGAAGATTTTGATATCTTGAAACCATGGTTCACTTGACTCAATCACAGCACAGAATGCAGGTTCACTTCTTATTCGGACTTGCAAAGGGTATTCTTGCTCCTTCAGTGAATTGGATCAAAGAGGCCAGAGTAGCCAATGCATCAGCAAATTGATTCTGAGTTCTTGGCACATAAGTGAAGGAAATTTCTTTGAATCTTCCTGCTAACTCAGCCAAGTGATTATGATAAGGAATCAACTTGGGATCCTAGTTTTGAACTCGCCTCGAGTTTGGAAAATGATAAGTGATGAATCTCCAAACACTTCGAGCTCCTCGATATTCATTTGAATTGCCATTTCTAATCCCATGATGCATGCCTCGTATTCCGCTACATTATTTGTGTAAGGAAACATTAATCTGGCTGATGCCGGGAACTGTTCTTCTTTTGGTGAGATGAGGACTGCCCTATTCCACACCCTATACATTGGCTGCTCCATCGAAATACAACTTCCAACTGTTGCTTTCGCTTCTGTTTCTGCTATCCTGATACCTTCATCTGGAAACTGATCTTGTTCCTTTAATTCTTCATCATCAACTGGGCTTTCTGCAATTTGATCAGCTAAAACTTGTCCTTTGACTGAACTTTGATTTACATAAGTGATATCAAATTCAGAAAGCAGCATCTGCCATTTCGAGATTCGACCAACCAAAGCCGGTTTGCTTGCCAAGTATCGCAATGGATCATGCTTCGTAATCAACTCGATCGAGTAAAAGAGCGTATACTGTCTAAGTCGGTGCATAACCCATACTAATGCACAGCAGGTCTTTTCTATCTCTGAATACTTTTGTTCTCCATTTGAGAATTTCTTGCTCAAGTAGTAAACAGCTCTTTCTTTTCCTTCCTCATCTTTTTGCCCGAGCACACAACCCATGGATTCAGGAAGAATCGTCAAATACAAGAACAACGGTTTCCCCGGTTTTGGAGTAACCAATACTGGTGGATTCGTCAGATATTGCTTTATCCGATTAAAGGCTTTTTCACATTCATCATTCCATTCAATTAGGGCATTCTTCTTCAGCAGTTTAAACAGCGGTTGGCACTTATCAGTCAACTGTGATATGAATCGAGCAATGTAATTCAATCTTCCCAAGAGGCCTCTGATTTCCTTTAATGTTTTTGGTGGAGGCAAATCCTGAATTGCCTTGACCTTATCAGGATCGATTTCTATCCCTTTTTGGCTAACCATGAATCCTAATAATTTTCCAGATGTCACTCCGAAAGTGCATTTTTCTGGATTTAATTTCAACTGAAACTTCCTTAATCTTTCAAAAAGCTTCCTTAACACCATTACATGATCATCTCCTTCCTTTGTCTTGGCGATCATGTCATCTACATATACTTCCACCTCTTTGTGCATCATATCATGAAGTATAGCAAGCATTGCTCGTTGATAAGTTGCCCCGGCATTCTTGAGACCGAAAGGCATAACCTTGTAACAAAATGTTCCCCAGGCTGTAACGAATGTAGTTTTGACCTTATCTTCTTCGGCCATTAATATCTGATTATACCCTGAAAATCCATCCATGAATGAAAATAGATGATTTCCAGCGGTATTGTCTACTAAAACATCGATGTGAGGCAACGGGAAATTATCTTTCGGGGTTGCTTTGTTTAGATCTCTGAAATCCACACAGATTCTTACTTTCCCGTTTTTCTTAAGTACTGGCACTATTTGATACCCAATCCGAATAATCAGAAACCTCAATGAATCCTACTTCAAGCAACTTTTTTACTTCATTTGATTTGGAGGAGTAAATCTGGCCTAAATCGCCTTAATTTTTGCTTTTTAGGTTTAAAATCCTCCTTTATTGGCAATTTGTGAACCACAATGGATGGGTCTAAACCAGGCATATCGCTATACGACCATGCAAAAACATCCAAGTATTCGGTTAGTAACTTGGTTAAATCTTGTGCCGTGCTCTCAGGCAATTTTCCCCCTATCCTCAGATTCCTAGGGTTTTCGCTTGTTCCCAAATTAATCACTTCAATGGTTTCGGGAATTTCAATCCTTCCTTGTTCAAAATTTTGCCAAATTTCTTGTGTTCTAAATTGATAATCAATATCATCTTCAATGTCTAACCCAGTAGAATTGGAGGTGATATTAATATTTTCATTAATTATACGCGCGAGATATCCCTGAACTTCGTCACAATTGTCGAATCTGGTTGAATATGAATGAGGAATGTATGAGAATATGTGAAAACACAAACGGAAATAAATTTCATTAAACTGGGACGGTGTTTAAGTACACTTATTTGAGCATCACATAATACTGAAAAACACAAAACACAAATCTAGTCTTAGATAAGTTCTTACTTAAAAGACTTAATACTAGCGCAAGGCACAGAGAACCAATTTCTCAAGATCATTTCATTGGATGAAACATCTTCTTTGATATCATCTGTCTGCTGGATATGATGTGGCTTTGGAAAGGAATGGCTGATGTGAGGGATTTTGATGATTGGATCATACTCCTTGTCGAGCTTCCTCCTTCTCATTTGGTTTTTCATTTCCGCCACTTCAGCACAAGTGGGGGAATAACCCAGTCCAAAGGTTCCCACCTGAGCTTCTTTTTCATCATTCATCATGCAGACTTCATCAAACATTTGGAGCCCGAAGTCTTCTTCTCCTTCTTTTCCAATGTAAGGGACAGCCGTCTCCTTGTAAATGGCATAATCCTGTTCTCCCATAACAGTAATGAGTTGACCATTGGCTATGAACTTAACCTTCTGGTGCAGGCTTGATGGTATTGCCCTGGCAGCATGGATCCATGGTCTCCCCAACAGCAGATTGAATGTTCTGGGGATATCAATTACTTGGAAAGGAATAATGAAAGTTTGAGGCCCGATGGTAACTTCAAACTCCACTTCACCTATTATATCCCTTTTTGACCCATCAAAAGCACGAATCACAGTAGAGCTTGGTTTGATGTCTGATGGTTCAATCCCCAATAGGCCCAAAGTGGCTAAGGGGCATACATTCAAAGAGGAACCGTTGTCAACTAATACTCGAGAGATGACCTTTCCACAGCTTTTGACTACAATGAAGAGGGCTTTGTTATGCTGATCCCCTTCCTCTCCCAGTTCTTCAGATGAGAAACTGATTTGCTCATTTGCGAAGATTGAGTTGATTATATGCTCCAAGGCTTCTTCTGATACACCCTCTGGAACTTTCACTTCTTCTAAGGCTTTGAAAAGAGCCTCACGGTGTACATTAGAGCTAATCAGCAGACTCATGAGCGATATTTGGGCAGGTATTTTGGCCAACTGCTCGACCTTGTATTCACTTGCTTTCATCAGTTTTGCCAATGCTGACTTTTCTTCATCTTTCTTTCCTTCTTCATTTTGCTGTTGCGGCATATTCACAGTTGCATTCTTTCCGGTCGACTCATAAACTCTTCCTGAGCGAGTAAGGCCACCAACCATTGAAGCATGATTTACCGCTTTATAATCAAATGGAGCGGCTTTATACTCACTCACAGCAAGGGTATCTGAAAGGTATAGCTCTTAGGCTTTGATGAAGTTGATCCATCTTCACTGCCTTGCCTATCTCAATTTTAATGGATCTAGGTCCACCTTCGATCATGCACACAAGCTCTTCTGGATCCGGAATTTCAGCGGTAATCATATTGATAACCGGTCCATGGTTTGGCAATGGATTAGTAGAGACATTTGGAGCTTCAACGAAATCCAACTGGATGACTTTTGCATCAATAAGATCTTGGATTTTATGCCTAAGCCTCCAGCAGCTGTCTGTTGAGTGCCCGATTTGCCCCATGTGATATTCACACTTCAGCTCAGGATTGTAATTTTTAGGCCTGTAGTCTTCTCTAGGCGCTTCGAGGTTGATCAGATTATCGGCCCTTAGTTTAGCTAATACTTGGCTAAGGGGAACCGGAATCCGAGTAAGGTTTCGCCTGTTGAACCTTGATTGTTGATTTGGGACTGCACTTTGTTGAGTCTGATCCTTATTCTGATTTTGATTCTGATTTGTTGACAACACAAATGACTTAGTGGGGCCAGTTGCACCCGAAGTGTTGACCATGCTGACGGTTGAATCTTTTCCTTTGTATGGGACATTTCTTGGTGCAGTATATTTCTTTTCTTGTTGCAATTTTCCTGCTGAAATTGCATTCTCAATCCTGCATCCAGCTATCACCACTTCTGAGAAACTTGCTGATGCATGCCCAACCAGATGGGAAAAGAAAGGTTCCTCTAATGTGTTGATAAAAGTGAAAGTGAGGTCCTTTTCAGGCATCGGGGTGGTGATCCTTGCAGCCAATGCTCTCCAGCGCTGAGCATACTCCTTGAAAGTCTCTTCTTTCTTCTTCTTCAGATTGCTTAAATCCCATACCGAGGGCGCCATCTCAATGTTAAACTTATACTGATTAAAAAATGCCCTAGCCAACTTGTCCCAAGTATCAATTTCTTGATGGTCTAATTGGGCGTACCAGGCCAAAGCAGCACCAGTAAGACTGTCCTGGAAGGTTTGCACCATCAGCTTGTCAAACTTTGCGTATTGCCCCATTCGTCGTACATACAATCTGGTATGCATATTAGGACAACCTGTCCCGTCATATTTTTCAAATTCCGGTGCCTTAAATTTCTCAGGGAAGGCACCTTCCTCATATTGAGGCAAATTCAGGATCGCGGTTTGATCAAAACCATCGAACGTCTTCATTTTCTCAAGCAGTTTTCTCTCCATTTCTTTAGCCTGAGCTTCCAGTTCTTTCTTCAACTCAGCCGCATTAAACTCATTTGGTGACTCCTCTTGCTGAATAAGCTGCCCCTCAATTTCTTTTCCTTTCTGTGCCCTTGAGGATTCTTCAGAAGTTGTGGGGGTCTTAAGTTGTGCAAGACTTTGTGTTAAAGCCTGCATCTGTTCAGCAATTCCAAGGAGGGTTTGTTCCACGGTGTTGAGTCTTTGCTCATTGGTCTGGTCTGTGGGGTTGTTCCCGGTGTTAGACATCTTAGCTCGGGATCTGGTAACAATAGGGCTCCTAACCGGCTTGGCGCTATCTTTCAAGTTTTGACTTAAACTCGAATTTGCTAGACCTGGACATTTATTTTATCAATATGTTTTAAAGAATTAATATACATATGCAAAAATGTAGATATGCTATCACACAGATGCAAATGGGGATATTGACCAATGATTTTAAAAAAAACATTTGTATTAAAAGATAATGTTTGACATAACGGAAACTTCTAATGGTTAAGAAACCTTATTTCCTAGTGACTGAATCAAAACTACTCTCTAATGGTTTCAAAGAACCTTGATTTCTAAGGACTAAACCTAAATCAACTAAACCAGTCTTCTTGTCTTAGTGGGGCAAACAATCTTGTCTTCCAGGGCCAGAATTTTCTTTCGAGCTGCCTTCAACTCGGCCTCTAAGAATGCAATTCTGCTTCCAGTACTTTGCAGGCGATCCACCATTTCCCTCTCTCTTTCTTGGAAATCTCGGTGACATACTTCCAGGCGAGCCGAAACAGCTTCCATGTAAGCAGTTGTTTCAGGGTCAGGTTCTGATGGTGCTGGTTGAAGGACATCGGGAGCTTCATATCGAATATCCTTATTCTTCTTCATTTGGCTAGCCACATACCACCTGGTTGCTCTATACTTCTTGGTTTCCTTACTTTCTGGCTCGACTTCAAAAACCGGCTTCACCTCTCTATTTTCCCATATAGCTCGGATTTGATTTAGCTTGAATTCTTTAGCTGGTAGTATCTTGGTTGGATCCAGATAATCTAGAGTGACTTGCTCCAAATTAGGCTTGACAGTAATATCTTGCAGCATACCATACTGTCTGATAACACTTGAGGGATAATAACCAGTACAGCCGGTGAGTCCAATTAGGGGCACTGCCATGTATTCCTTGCAACTTAGGATGGCAACAGGGCTTTGAACCAGCGAGCTTGCCACATCATGTCTTCAGGTGGCATGTCTTCAAGAATGGCAATTATATCCCATAGAGGATGATCATCTTCCATGGACCCTTTCAGCAAAAGATTGGATGAGATCATATTTCAGACTGATGAGGGATCCATTAGCCAATTCTTTTCCATAGTGCTTAATGTGGCTAGCAAACCAAACCATCAGTAATGCATGCTTGCTTTGAACTTGCCTTGTCCTTTAGACTTGATGTGATTCAGACTACGGACTTGTTCGGCTAGAAGAGCAGGAACATAGGATTTGCCAGCTAAATATTGAGAAACCAGCTCTATGACCCGGAAGTGGATGAACAAGTTGCCATTAGGGAAGAGAATGGTTGCAAAAGCAGCTACTATGAAGGCATTAACCCGGTTTTCTTCCCAAACTTCAAGTGGTATACTGAAAGTGGCTCGGTTGCTTTTAAAGTATTCAGGGTTCCAAACCAATCCATCAGTGTGGTTAGCCGGATGCAATATTCATTGCAATCATTGATAGCTTCAATTATCGGTCCCCTCTTGATCCCAAAAAATTCTGATATAATACGGACCGGGCTATGCTTGAAGTTCGGAACATAGATACCTTCAGAGGTAGGAGGTGCTTGGAGTAGTCTAGTATATTCCTCAATGGTCGGGCTAAGTACATGCTGACCCAAACGGAAGACAACTTCTTCAGGTTCCCATAGATGAGTGAGGGCTCGGAACATGGTGAATGGAACATGGATCTTTGGTAGGCTGAGGATTGGGCCTAATCTATCCTCAATGAATGACTTTTGGACCGGACTAAAACTGACAAACCATCGGTCCAGTAGGAGCATTGGATCTTTGAAAGGTTCCACTCGATTTTCTCTAATAAGGCGAGCCCATAAGCTATCGCTACTGTCGGTTGAAGACATCATTTTCTGAAAATTTTTTAAAAGGTATAAGCTAATATTTACAAAATTTTTTAATTTTTTGACAGCTTTTTATTTTTTTAGAATTTTCTTTAAGTATTTTTTTTTAAGTATTTACATATGTACCTTTATATTTCAACTCCATTTTTTTTTAGAAAAAGTTGGTCATATCCCATGCTAATGAATGCATGATTTGGTAAGGTTCTATAGGTTCCCCGATTTAGTGGTACTAAACCGGAGTGGGAGGACATTTCTTGATCTAGAGGGTGGAAAGCCACAGCCCCCGGACCTTACTTCGTCCTCCTCGCTTAGGCTCTTAAGACGGCCCTGGTACGACCGTATCTAGCACACAATCATGCTAATGCAAATGCAAGTGCAAATCAAAAACAAACTTTTTTTTTTTTTTTTATATTTGTAAGGTTAGTATATATTTACAAAAACAATTATTCAATATAATATACAAATAATCACATATTCACAAAAATTGAGCAAGGATAAATTCAAAATTTAAAATTCCTAAGTGGCTAGCCCTCTTTTTTTGAAAAAAATTTAAAATATCCCCAGTGGAGTCGCCAAGCTGTCGAGCCTGGATTTTTCCACTATCTGGTTCATTTCTCCTAACCCGATTCACATTAAACCCGAACCCATTTAACATGAATCCTCGACTAGGGGTTAAAAGAAATTTTAATTTTTGAAAATTTAGAGTCGCCACCCGATATAAATCGGGAAAAAATAAAAAGCTAGGATCAATGGGTCGGTTGATCCTAACTTAGCTACTAGTCTGCGAAAATTTGATTTAAAAAACAAACTTTTAAAACCAGATATCATGGATTCGGGGGCTAACCTATTAAAACCAAATGGTTACCACTTTTGGAATTTTAAATTTATAATTATCCTTTATATGCTCAAAAATTCAAATATATTATGAAACAATATTCACAAATCACATTATTCATTTTTTTTATTTTTTATGCTTTTCTTCATTTTTTTTTAGAATATCAATATCAACAAATGTATTTATATTTACAAAATATTATTCACAATATTAAAAACAAAACATTTTTTATTTTTTTTTAATGTCGCCCCGCAGGTGCCTACGTACTCGCTAATCGAGATCAGACAAAACGTAGTTCTTTTAAAAAGAACTTTAATTTGTTGATCAATTTTATATTTTTGAACTATTCTCACTTTAAGTTCATTAAATTTTAAGTTTTTGTGAAAACCATTTTTGATGATCCTATGATCTAATCAATTGATTTTCATTTTATGAAAATATAATTTTTCTAAGTTTGAAAATCATTTTTTTTTATTTTGGTTTTGGAAGATCCAATTTTGTCATTTTTATTTTATTTTTATCATTATTATTATTTTTTTTTATTTTTTTTTAAATCATCACATAAACTCACAACATATTCAAAACATTTTATAATATATTAAAATTATTTTTCATGCATTAAATATGCATTTCCAAAAGTAATTTATGTATAAATACACATTAAAAATATTCAAAAATATCAAAAAAAATAAATTTATATGAAAAATAATTATTTTGATTTTTCTGGATTTTTCTGATTTTTTTTTTGAATTTTTCTGGATTTTTTTATGAATTTTTATGAATTTTATGAATTTTTTGCTATTTTTTATTATTTTCTGAAATTAATTAATTAATAAACTAATAATAAAATAATGCAGATTGACCTAGACCGTTGGATGAATCGGACGCGATCTTAGCCGTCTGATCTTGTTGACTCAATCTGAGGCGTTGATCACTTTGATCAAATTTGGGCCGTCAGATTTGGATGATTGAATCTGGGCCGCTGATCTGCTTGATGAAATCTGGGCTGTCTGATCTGCTTGATGAAATCTGGGCCGCTGATCTGCTTGATGAAATCTGGACCGTCTGATCTGCTTGATGAAATCTGGGCCGCTGATCTGCTTGATCAAATCTGGACCGTCTGATCTGCTTAATGAAATTTGGGCCGCTGATCTGCTTGATCAAATCTGGACCGTCTGATCTGGATGATTGAATCTGAGCCGTCTGATCAGAGCTGACCGTTGACCATGGGCGAGTTGGACTTCGGATTTTCGGGTCAAATTTCGGGTCGGATCCGACCCGGTCGGGCGAAGAAGACAATTACGCGACCTTTCGGGGCGGATTCCGGCGGCTCCGGTGGTCGTCGGTGGCTGGGTGTTTGTCGGCCCGACTCCTGGTGCGACGGCGGTGCTCCTGGTGGTGGTAGCGTGCACTCAGAACGGCGGCAAGGGGGGCTCCGGTGGTGATCGTACGGTGGCGTCGGTGAAAAAAATTGCAGAGATTAATTTGATCAATTTGATCGAATCCAAGCACACTAAAACAATCAAAACTTATTTCTAACACTCCTAAACCATTCAATTTGGATCAAATCTGATCCAATCACTTCGAATTTAAAAAATTCGAATTCTTCATCCTAAATTCGAGAATTTCGAATTGGTATTGTTATGTGTGTGTTTCTTCGAAATTGACTTGTGCCTTTTGATCCTAGTACCCCCTATTTATAGGTTGCAAGCTCAATTTTACGTTTCGTACTGTTTCAGAAATGAATCGATTTTTGCCTCTTTGTTTACACGAATTTAATTCAATGATTCGTGTTTAATTTGTTTGAAACTGATGAATTGATGATTGATGATTGATTTCTCATATCCTTCATCAAATCATTTAATTTGGGTAGATAAATCATCCAATTTTTATTCAATTCTTATAACTCCTCATTTATGTGCAATTAAATACTTTACAAATTGTATTTTTCCCCAATTTTTTTTAGCACGAATTTTGTGACTTTTGGGTTGTTTTTACACATGAATTGTGCACTAATCTTTCATATTCCATAACTACTTTGCAATGGCATCATCAATTTTAAAAATTAATGATGTTTTTGTCAGTTAAAAATTGATGCAAAGTAAGGCAAAAAGTCACTTTGAGAAAGATGAAAAGGCAAAAATAAGATGATAAAAAGGCAAAAATTTGTCTTTGCTAGGGATTGAACCTGTGTCCTTGAGCTTGGATGTGTATTTGGGTCAATGTGTTTAACCAACAGGCCATTTCGCCTGTGCCTTGATCATTTAGCCAACTCATTTCTTAATTAAGGCCTTAATTAATTGGGCAAAAATTGGGTATCTACAATCAATTTCACCCAATGTTTGTAATTTCTATGAATTTCTGAGCAAGTAATTGATTAATCTATTGAATCTGATTTATTTCTTCCGATTCACACTTATTTTGATAAATCCATGGGGAAATAAACTCCGATAGCTTAGGGATTACAAATCCAATTCATGATTCAGTTGATTTCAAACGCGCTTTCAAGTTAATTTGATTGTATTTTTGTAACTAGTGACCTGAACTTAAACTTGTGGTTTTTAAAGGAGTGGTGTACTCTTTTAGGTCCACGATTGATTTCAATTGGATAGATCGAGAGATCATTCAATTGAATAGATCTGTGGTTACTAATGGAGTTGATCCTAACTACCTTTTGCTAAGGAACAGGTGAAGAGTTTCTGTCACTTGTTTTTAAAAAATTCATTGAGTTTTTTTTTTTTTTTTTTTTGAAACAATGGATTCCTATTCTTTATGCGAGTCTAATTGGAATTTCAGATTACTGGTTTTGACTAGATCTAAAACTACTGACTTCAAGAGAAGCTTTAGTTCATATTAGAGAATCTGGTGGTATAGACACACAATTCAAATAGCTTTTAAGAAGACCATTGTTTTTAAGAAATCATTCTAATAAGGAATTGGTGAAGTAACCGTGAGATGTTATTTCATAGAAGTTACAGGCTTATTAAATGTTTGTGAATATTCCTAACTTATGATAGTTTCTTTATGATTTTTCTAAGCCTTTCTTTGGCTAGACAATGGATGAGGTTGGGAGTACACTAGCTACCAACCATTCCCTTATGACCAACCTAAATCATTATTTATGCTACATCTGATGAGTGCGCTTACCCTATGAGACCTTAGTTATTGAAAAAACGATTTAGAAAACATTTATAAATTTGAAAAACTCGCTCAATGATCAGTATAAACTCAACTGAAAAGAACACCAAGCAGATGCAAAACACGTTTAGTTGCTAAGGGGTACACTCAAGTAGTTGGACAAGATTATCATCTTACTTTTTCTTCTGTTTCTAACCTTAGAACTGTTCATCTTTTGTTAGCTGTGACTGCTATTAATAGTTGGGAACTTCATCAAGTTGATGTTAATAATGTGTTTCTTCATGTTTCACTCGATGAAGAAATTTAAAGGATGCCTCCACCTAGTTATACTTTTGCTAAACTTGGTCAAGTTTGCAAGCTTTTACATTCTTTATATGGCTTGAACCAAGCTTCATGCCAATGGTATTTAAAGATTTCTCAATTCATTCTTAGACATGGTTTTGCTCAATCAGTTCATCATCTTTCCTTATTTACTGGGCATAGTTCTATTAGTTTATTGGATGTCCTCTATGTTGATGATATGCTTCTTTCGGGCAGCGATCATGTTGGTATTGCATCCTTACAATTGCTACTTCATAAGGCTTCACTACTAAGGATCTAAAACATGCTCGTTATTTCTTAGGCTTTGAGTTATGTCGTATTCCTTCTTGCATTATATTAAATCAACATAAATTCATCATAGATCCTCTTAAGGATGCTCGTGTCACTATTGTTAAACCAGTCCTTGTGCATTGCCATTAGGTTTGTCCTTATATTTTAAAATCGGTTCTCCTTTGGATGATCCCACATTTTGTCATAGGTTTGTTGGTTGGTTGTTGTATCTCATTACAACTTTACTCGATATTTTTGTTGCTATGCACAAGCTAAGTCAATTTTTGGCTAAGTTTTATGTGGCTCATTTATGGGTTGTCTTTCATGTTTTGTGCTGGCTCAAAGGGACTATTGATCTAGGTTTGTTTCTATTCCTCCTCTAGTTCTTTGGATCTTCATGATTATTCTAACTCATATTAGGGTACATGTCTTATTGATTGTAAAACCGTTTGTGGATTTTTTTCTACTTCTTGGTACTTCCTTAGTTTCTTAGAAAACTTAAAAACAAATTACCATTTCCACTTCTTCTATGAAGGCTGAGTATCATAACATGAGCTTTGCTACTAAGAAGCTTCTTTGGTTGTCCTATTTGCTTTATGATTTTCATGTAGATTTGCAACTTACTCTTAGACTTCATTATGATAATAAGTCAACTAATTTCCTTGCAGAACATTCGTGTCATCATGGTCAGACCAAGCATATTGCGACTGATGCTCATTTTGTTCATTATCAAGTTGCCTATAGTTTTCTCTCCCCTATTTTTGTTTCTTCTTTTCAACAATTATCTAACTTTTTAACCAAGCCTATTACTGTTGCTCAGATTTCTTTAGTGTGTTCTCTTATTGGTCTTTGCAAGGCATCATAGAGAGGGTAGGGGGTATTTGAATTATTTGAGTGTGTATTTGCACACCTATATATTTATATACAAGTTAATTAGTTAGTTGGTGTGATAACTGAAGTTGTGCTTGTATAAGTAGGTTAAATTATATCTTTCATATGTAGAGCTTTGTCATTTTTCTTCTCCCTATCCCTTCTCAAGTCTTACTTGATAGCAGTACAATACCAAGCTCTTAATGGACTTCTCTCATGTTTCGTGAGTTGTGTTGTGTTTTATCTGGTCGATGATAATATATATATATATATATATAGTAGCAACTTGTATAAGATGAAAAACAGAATGGAATAAAGTAAAAAGAAATAGGGAAGGAAAAAGAGAAAAAAAAAAGAGATGATGCAGAAGAAGAAGAAAGAATAGAAACTAAAATAAATAGCAATGACATCTCACTATGTGTTGAATTTCCTTTGTCACTACTTATCGTGGTGCTCACAAGGAAAGGAGATTTACAACAGTCAATCCTCTAATAATAGTGGTATAGCAGTTGTCATGGAGGAAGGAAGAAGAAGAAGCAAAAGAGAATAGAAGAGGAAAAGAAGAAGAAGAAGAAGAAGAAGAAATAGGAGAAGGAAGGAGTAGCAACAGGATACCAAGCACATGGTTGTTCTTGATGGAGTAATTAATTATAGATTTTGGAAATAGATCATTGGTGTACTTCAATAGATTTTTTTGCACTTGAGCTCCTTTAATTTAGGGATTCAAATCTTGATTTCTTGTCTAAGAGATCTTAGTTTGTCATGGCGTGAGGGTGACCTAAATGGGACAATTCTGCCATACATGACACTAAAGCCTAAGATCAACTCCTACGTTGCTCAAAGGCTTAAAATATCATGTAGAAGCATACTGTAACTAAGTAACCAATGAGGCGTAATAGCATTTAATAATTCTAGGAAACAACAACTGGCAAAATAAATGAACGAGTAATGCTAGAATAGTAAATACTACCAAAAGTACTTATGGGCATGATCAAAAGATTAAGTTAGGGTCTATGCCTTATAAAATAGTATATGTAAGTCTAACTTAACAATTACAATCCTAAGATACAAAAAGAAGAAAGAACTCTCAACCCTCAATTTTTTCCCATAGATCCTATCTCCTAAAATAAAGCTAACTTATCGGTATCCTTACATAAGCTGATGGTAAAGATAGATTTATGACAGCAAATTATAAGGAAGTGAGCGACCACATGCTTAGTGAGATATAATCCTCACTCCATACCTTTCAAACAAATGACAACCAAGTTATATTAAACTAAAATATGCAATGGGACCAAACAAATGTGCAAATATATACAGCAAATTGGCAACCATATATAGAATGGATTTGCATCCTCCGCATCAAAAGTTGGAGAATATCCATTAACGTGAGCACCTAGAAACCCTACAGCTTTAGAAATCCAAAACAATTGATCAAAATATGTTTTTCTTTATATCTATATATATATATATGAAACAATACATACAAATAGCTATATTCTCGAAGCAAGGTCATCCTAAGCAATGACACTGGCACAACCTTAGAAGATAGGCCGCCTTCTTCTAGACAACTTAGTTCCCATTCCTTATGATAGAGCCCATGGTACATACACATCCCTCCATGATTATAGCCTATGAGAGCCATTTTGTTTATTGTGACGACCTTTGACAATGCAATCATGAAGTACATGTTTACATTTTAATTATCAAGCTAATATATATTAAGTCCATTTAATTTTAGAGATCAAGTAAATATGAGATAGTTGCAAAGATCAACATAACTTAAGCAAATAATCAAGACTTTAATGTTGAGTAAAATTTATAGTATATTCCATTCAATGTCAAACATGAGCAACCACAAGCATAAAATTTCTAACCCTGCACATAATCCAATTATGTGTATTGATTAACAAAGCATCACTTCTAATCCTACTAGCACAAGCAAGTATAGAGGTCATAGGAATAAACTCATTAGTTCATGTCACCTAACACAACGTGATTAAAGGATGAACACAACGTGCCAAATTGATTAAAGCTAGCTAGTGAAATTCATATGAATTTGGCAGCTTCAATTGAAATCTTATTTTGTGAAGATTTACTCATTTTTTATCCATTTTCAACAAGTAACTAGTAAATTGCATAGGATTTTTTAGTACAATCCATTGGCAATTCTATTTTCACAAAAGGAAGACTCTACGGTCGTGAAAAGCTACCATTCAGATTCTAAAAGTTGTAAATTCTTTAACAAATTTCTGATATCTCTAATTTCTAACTAAAATATCAGTCAATTATTTATTTATGTTAAAATCTCAATGTTCTATACATGGTCACAAGTGTATATGTACATTTTTTTTACATTTTCTTTTTATCACATTAACACGTCTCTCTTAATTTTGTTACTTAGATGTATGTTGGTGATCATGTGGGTTCTTCAGTTAACATGTGTGTTGTTGATATCTATGCCATAGGTGTGTCCTATTTTTATGTTGTCGGTGGAAAGGAAAAAATATTAAACAATCAATAGGACAAGTATGAGAGGTGGCATTAGTAATCTAAAGCGGCTCTAATATGTGCATTTAGGTTTACCAACTAGAGGTGTTAGTGAAGCAAATGTATAAATAATTAAAAAGAAAATTAAAGGAATAAAAGAACAATAAAGAAAAGATCATTTAAAAATATATACACAATTTATAATCCATGAATTATATCTATTCTCTATCAACGTCTATGATCACTTGTCAAGTTATAGTATTTAATTGCTTTATTTATGTTAAAGCCACCCTCTGGCTAGCTGGTGAACATAAGGAATAGCAAGGAGGAGGGAAATAGTAGCAACAGCTCGTGTGTTGCTCATTTTGGTTGTTGCTTTGTTTAGAGCAACAAGGAAGGAAGACAACAATAGCTAGTGGCATGTGTTGTGATTGTGTTGTTGTCAATGTGTTGCGCGTGAATGGCGTTACGTGTGTGTCGTAATGTGAGTAGCTAGTGAGTGCTCTATTCATGTTGTGGTATGCTTATAGGTAGCGTGTGGTGTGCGTTGGCTAGTGTGTGTGTCTCGTGTGTATGTGACAACAACATCATGGTTGTTGTGCATGTGTGTGTGTGTAGAGCATTCAGTGAGCACCCAACGTATGTCGTAAGTAGCTATTGCGCATGAGCACCTATGGAGCACTTAGAGTATTTGTGTTGTGGCATGGGAAGTAGTAATTGTTATGGGTGTGTTCGCACGTTGTGATACTTAACGTGAGCTACTGTGTGTATGGTGCAGCGGAATAAAGTTATGGTTTATCACAAATCGTTAATTCACACAAAACACTAAAGTGTGATCCTTAAATACCAATTGATTTTGAGAATTCCTTGGTTTTGGCATCCAAATTCAAAAAACTATATGAAATTCAAGAATTTAAGGAGAAAGAGAGAAAAAATGGCTCTAATATTGTATTTTTTATATGATAATTGAGAGTTATGTGCCCTAGGGTATACAATATGTAGGCTAGCTTAAAAGCTATAAAAAATAAAACTGAAACTACCAAAAGTTAAATGGGTCCTAAAATGGAGTACATAAAAAGACAAGTAAAACGCCATAGATGGCTTACAAAACGGATAAGTCTATAAATAGTTATAACGAAAATAAAATCTGCCTAAAATATAAAGATTGTCTCTTTGAGGCCCTAAACGAAGGAAATTGGGCGAAAAGCAGCAAAACACAAGACTAATGGTGTTGAATTCCTCAAGTTAGCTCGTTTCCTTCAAGATAGGGTCTTCAGATCACTCAACAGTGACAAACCAATTTTTGTCCCACTTCTCTAGATGTCTGTTCACCACTATCTCCACCTCATTAGTGAACCAATATTTATGGTGAGTTATTGTGTGGTGTGATTTGTACGTAGTCAAGCAGCAGCAGCAGCTATTATATGCATAAAGTGTTCGGTTATGTTGTGTTTGTGATGTGCTATTATGTCGTGTTTGTTGTGTGTGTGCCTAAGTGGTGAGTGTAGAGCGGCAATTGTGTGAGTGTATGTATGATAACAGCTTCATAGCTACTATGTGTGTGTGTGTGAGTGAGTCATGGAGTTCATATCCACCACTCCATGTGTATGTGAGTGATGCCATGTGTGCGCTCAGTGTGATGTGTGTGGACATGAGATGGGAGTGTGGTAGTAATGGATGTGTGTGTGTTAAGTGGGATTGTGCTATGATCGTGTTATGTTATGTGTATCAGAGTGTGGATAAGGTGCATGGTGTATTATACTGTGTTGTTGGCGCAAGCTGCTGGGTGTGTGTTAGTTGCAATGAGTTAAGGGCAAAAAGATTAAAATAAGCTGCTGCTGCAGCTTGATTAACAACAAGGCACAACAATGAAGGAGAAAAAGAAGAAGAAGAAGAAGAAAAGATAGCAAAACAAGGAGAAGGAGACAAGAATGACTCACTATGGCTGTTGATGTTGTTTTTGGTTCTTTTAGTTGCTTTGCTTGGCATAGGTCAAGAAGGAGGAGATGAAGAAAGAAAAGCAAATAAAGAAGGGGAAGAAAAGAGAATAGAATGAAGGAAGAGAAAGAATATATATACATATATATGTATGTATATAAGATTGATCTCCTTGAATTTCTTAAGCTTAAGGCTCGATTTCTAAAAGAAAGGAAACTTATTGCATATCAAGTAAGCTT
Source organism: Combretum micranthum (assembly GCA_024138025.1). NCBI lineage: Eukaryota > Viridiplantae > Streptophyta > Magnoliopsida > Myrtales > Combretaceae > Combretum > Combretum micranthum. The sequence continues at coordinate 10,524 of JAMXBD010002326.1, read as the reverse complement.
GATTTTGTGAATTCCTAATGAACTTTCAAGAGTAACTAGTGTACATGTTAGAGAAGATTTATGTGTATCTTAAATTTGTCGTCCTTAATTTAGGGGATATCAATCCTCTAAGAGACCATTTAGTATTTTATTATAGGAGTAGAAGAAAGAATCATTGTTGACTCCTTTGTTACTTCCTAGTACACTTTTGAGAGTAACATATTCATTTAATGCATTATAATCCATATATGGCATATAAAATATACATTATAATCCATGATATATGATACACATAATTTTTATATAATATATTAGAAGTTATAATTGAATTCAATGGCACATACCAATTCATATACATGTATTATTAATAATATTATTATTTCATCTTTTAGTTTGTAACTATTAATATAATAGCTATACAAATGAAATGTTGTTGTTATAATAGCATAATGTGATATGCAAATACATAATATCATATAATATTTATCACAATGTGTTATCGTAATCATTGCCATATTATACTAAATGTTATATTATACTAGATGTTATATCATACTATTAATTTATTTGGCCATTACAAGTGTAGTAAATAATATACTATAAAAAATATTGTAGCCATTATGATAGCATTGTATGAGAAAATGATAATAGTCATTTATTATTTACAACACTATAGCAATTTGAGTTGATAATAATGTAGAAGTCATTTAAGTTCAACAACATATACCTATATATATATATAGGTGTTATTATTATGAATACAACTATATATATATATATATATTATATCTATATAGATAAAGACACATATTAATTTAGGGTCCTCAATAAATTTAGGGCATTGGATTTATTTAAAAAATCTTAAATAAAGTTTACCTTTTGTTCGTGCCTTCAAATTATTTCTAGAACCTAGTTTACTATCATAATTATTACTCAATGTCCTTAGTTCATATTTTAACTATAAAGTAAATTACACTAAAATGTATCAATGTTTGGAGGTAAGGTCATTTAAGATATCATCGTTCCAAGTGGTTAAAAAGTGGAATCAACGTTTTGTAAAGTGAATCAAATGAGGTATCAACGTTTTGCAAAGTTGATTTAATGTATCAATGTTTCAATTAGTTTTTAATGAAATTTCTTGGATTTTTATTAATGCTCAATTATTAATACCTCATTTGACTCACTTTGTAAAACAATAATATCTATTTTTAACCATTTGAAACATTCATACTTTAAATGAATTTTTACTTAAATGTTAATTTCTCATTTGAACAACTTAGAATGTTGATACATTTTGATGTAATTTATTATCCCTTTAACTATATGACTATACTTATATCTTGCTATGTATTAAAAAAATGTTTCTTTAATATCGAACTTGCATTTTATTCATTTCAAAATAAGTCTTTTGTTACTTATTCGCTAATAGCCAATATTTTTTTCAAAAAAAAAAATATTAAGGGTGATTTTTCAGCTATTTTCTAGCCTTCTTTACATCTTATAATATATTTTAACAATTCTTCAAGTTAGGTTCACGAAAATTTCAGGAGATTACAATGTTAAACTACTTTTATTTTTAGTACTATATTTTCTTAATTGAATTATTCCCTTTCATTCCTAGGAACAAAATTTAGGATGGACTAGACATGATCAATAGTTTTTCCTCTTACTAGCATTTTAGGATAGCCTATCCTTTTTAATTAAAATTTTCCATCTTGTTGTCTAGAGCATAATTTGTGAAGAATTAAATGTACAAATCTCATTAATCCCTTCCTTGACTATTATTTCATTTTCAATTCTTTTTGTTTATTCTTAAAGATATAGTATCTCTCCGTGAAGACTTTCATTATTTAGATGGATATTAAAATTTTATTAGAAATTTAATGTTGATACTTCAAAAATCTACCATTATAATTCTTATGTTATAGTTATAATTTTTACATTATATTTAAAAATTATAAGCATGAACATACAAATATGTTCTTGAAAAATGAAGGATAAAATAATTAAATTTATTCGTATTAATAAAGCATTTTGTTGACTACAATTTTAAGATTTAATAATTAATAATTATATTAAATTTTATAACTAAGAGAAATTGAGAAGAGCTTATAAAGGATACTTCAAGGACATCTATGTTATTTAAGTGACTAGAAACAATATTTTGATGTCTTTTTTTTTAATTTCTTTTAAATATCCTTGAAAAATATTATGAAAACCTATGAAAATTGGTTCGTCATATTTTTCAAGAGACAAGTCTTATAGGTTATTTAATAATTTAGATTCATATCCAACTATGATTGTACTATATAAATACTTAATATATTGCTTACTATATTTATTTTAATGATTATAAAATGACTGGATCGTCGTGTTGATAGGACGGTAAAAGTCCCCTGAAACCTATTAAAGCACAATGAACTTTAAAGATCCCAATGACATGACTATCCAGTCAATTATTTAACCATTAAAACAAATATAATGAGTAATATATTAAGTATATAGTAGTGCGATCATGATTAGCCAAGCCATTAAATTACCAATAAGAACATAAAAATTCCTAAAACATAACCTTCTTAGGTTTCATTTTTCTATCTCTCATACACCATATTTATTAATTTGCTTCTCTCTTCCTTTCTTTTTATTACTCTCCATTTACTTTTCTAGGTTTTAATAATAATTAAAAATCAACCTTTTTAACATTTAACTATTTACAACATGTTCATGCTTTTAACCAAACCCATTATTTTTAATGCATTTTTACTTTACAATCACCTTTTTTTTTTTTTTCCAACAAACCTTTCACTTTCATTTTGCCAACAATCTTTATTTCTTTTTTTCAAAATTATTTATGAAAATGATTTTATTGTTAATTAGTAATGAAAAATTAGGATTTTTCTATATATGAATTTTTAAAAATTTGTTTATATTTTATTATAGCTAGGTACTTTACCTTTTCATTCTAAAATATCATGCATTTATCAAATTTATCTTAGTTTACATAAGTCGATAATGAAAACTTGAATGTAGGATTTTAGAATAAATCTAAAATATAAATATAGACCAGTCATGTTAAATTATTGAGAGCAAACTTTATATAATGGAAGCATACCTGACTTCATTAGAATAGTATGATTGAGACTTTATGGTAAATTTGGCTTTTGGCCTTCTAAGAGATGCCTTAGGTTGTTTTCCCTTCTTAATGATGGAATGTCAAAGAAGAAAACCCTAATGCACTCTTGAGGACCATAACCACACATACACACACATATATGTATACACATATGAGTCAACCTAGGGTCAACTTTCATCATTTCTAATTTTTCCATCATAAAATTAGGAATAATCCTTTGGTCTCTACACATATAGACTTATACTTTATTTAGATGTAATAAAGCCCATGACTTTAAGATATAAGCCCACATGGTTAATTTATTAACCCAACAATCTCTCACTTAGGCTATATCTGTTATCTTATATTTGTGTATTAGTAAAACCTTATGAGTACTCAAAATATTTGTTATCATTGTTGTATTCATCTCCAAATAATCTCATCCTTCAAAGATATAAACAAGGGACCAAAGTGGCCTTTGTCACATTTATCGTATCCGAACCAATCAAAGATCACATATATTCATACAACCAAATGACATGGATCAAGTATGGATGTGTAGCATAGAAATTACATGCAATGTAATCCAAGCATGCCTATTTCCAACTGGTCCAACCTTGTGCCTTAGTGAGATCAATTTAAATAAGTTCAAAGACAAAATACATAAATACTTTACGACTGAACCTTATATTTACCATAAATTGTATCTAAAATGACAACATAATGTGTCTATGTTGACAAAAACCAAACAAACACAAACTCCCACTAAAACTATATATCTTGAAGATCTATAAAATCCATATGAGTAATATGCTCATGAAAGACCTTAGGTGGTAATACCTTAGTAAGCGGATCCACAATCATAGAGTTGATTCTAACGTGCTCTATAGATAACCGTCCACTTTCACTACAAGAAAACAGGCCTTTAGAGATAGAAAATCTGCGACGGAAATTAGAAAATGTAGTTATAATTCTACAAATAAAATCTATGACGATGGTTTTTTGCAACAGCAATTTACTTTTAGAGACAGAATTTTTGTCTTTAAAGCTCAGTTTTCTTGTAGTGTTTGAACTCTTTCTTTCACAACTAGGAAGTTGATGTCAGTATGCTTGCCGAGCTCCTACTGTTGTTACAATATATCATAGTTGATTTGTTGCCACAAAACAACTTTAATGGTCTTTCTGTGTTATCCATCATGTGCAGCCTAGTGACAAAGTTTCGTAGTCATATTCCATGATTGGATGACTTATAACATGCTATAAACTCAGCTTCCATAGTGGAAGAAGCTACGAATGTGATTGCTTAACACTTTTCCAAGAAATAGCTCCTCTAGCAAGCAAGTAGATATAGCCTAAGGTGGATCTATGACTATCTTGGCATCTCATGAAAATAGAATTAGAATAACTGATGATCTCCAACTTATCTTATTTGCTATATGAGAGCATATAATTTTTAGTTCTCTATAAATACTGCATGATCTGTTTGGTAGCTTTCCAATGATCCATTCCTATGTTACTTAAATATCTCCCTCGTATTCCAAAAATATAAGCAATATCCGAATGCGTACAAACTTGAGCATACATAAGAATCCTAACAGCTGAAGCATAAGGGATCTTCTACACTTCCTTAGTTTCAAAATTATTCTTCAGGCATTGATTAAGACTAAACTTTTCTCCTTAGTAAAAGGGGTGTCACCTAGTTTACATCCTTGCTTATCAAATCTCTTAAGTCCTTTTTTAATATAGTTCTTTTGTAATTACCCAATAATACCTCAAGAACAATCACAATGTATCTAGATTACTAATACAAAAGAAGTGTCAGCAATATCTTTCATTTCAAATTTGTTTGATAGAAATTTCTTGGTTTCCTGCAATAAGCCTATATCAGTAGGGACAAACAATACATCATCAACATATAAAACTAGGAAAATATACTTACTCCCACTAAAGTTGCAATAGACATAATAATTAATAGCATTTATCTCAAAAAAAAAAAAATGAGATAACTACTTGATGAAATTTCTAATAACATTGACGAGATGCTTAATTGAGTCCATAGATGGATTTTTTTAATTTATATACCATTTGCTTTGAATCTCTAAAAAGAAAGTTTTTTGTTGCTCCATATAAATTGTCTCACAATGTCACCATTGAGAAACACAGTCTTCACATCCATCTGATCTAACTTAAGGTCAAAATGAGCTACAAGTGCCATGATTTTCCTAAAAGAGTCTTTCGATGAAACTAAAGAGAAAGTCTCTTACAATCAATACCTTCTTTCTGTGTAAAGCCCTTAGTGACAAGACATGCCTTATACCTTTCTATGTTTCCTGATGAATCTCTTTTGGTCTTAAATATCCATTTGCAACCAATGGGTTTCACACCTTCAGGCAAAGAAACAAGGTCCCATACGTCATTGTTCTTCATGGAATATATCTCCTCATTTATGGCATCAATTGAATTTTGAGAGTTAGAACTTTCCATGGCTTGATGGAAGTTAAATGGATCATCTTCTACCATTCCAATGCCAACCTCATGTTCTTAGAGAAATATGATATAATTGTCTAGAATCGCACTTCTTCTCTCTCTAGTGAATCTCGTTAATTGCATTAGTTCTTGAGGTAGTAGAGTTTGGTTTCTTGAAATGATTTCTAGAGCTTGAACAGGAGGTTCAATGATAATGTCTAGATCCAAAGTTACTTCTTCAACAATATTAGGTAAAATGGCCTGATGTTGATCATTGTCAATGGCAATTAGAGGAATATCTGTAAGCCATTGAAAATTTCAACAAATAATTCTAAAGATGAACTTAGGAAATAAAACCCTAAAAGTCACTCCGAGTTAAAACCGAACTTCGACGAGTCCCAAATTCCGGACGAATCCAGAAATCCTGAGTTGTGAGAAAAATAAGAAACCTCAGGAACAAAATAGCAACCCAATATACTTCCATTCTAAAACCTTTAGGTACGACAAATCTCATATTTAAGTCCGACTGATAAATTCGGATGAAATATAGCCCTAAAATAAACTGCTAAGGAGTGAATAGTGATTGGCTTCGGGAATTAAACTCAATCCAAAAGAATTCCGAGGACGTGGGGAAATATTCGATACTTACGAAAGTCGACCTTAAAATAAAACTCACTAATCAGACAAGTCATATAAGTTTGAAATATCAGTTTCTATTTTGGCAATGGTGTAAACCGGAAGGTTAACTAGGAAACCGGAGTCTCCAAAAACTCCCAAGAAACTCAGTAACCTGGGTCCGGCAAACTCGTATTCATAAACCCAGGAGTGGAACAAGAGGAAAAAGGTGTAATCGGTTCGTATTAAGTCTAGGATACTCTGTAAAGATAAGATCAATGAAATTCCGACCTATTCCAATCAGATCAGGTGCCAGTTTCGAAAAACGCGCTCTAGGATTCGAAATATTAAAGATATGTTTTAATGCCGTTAGACTTATATTTCTAAAGGATCTCTAAGTCATTAGTTTTACAAATTTTCACATAGCTAGAATTATCTAATTTTACAAATCTGTTCGTATTTCGTTACTACCGGTAATTAGTGAGTCTTCCAGTACGATTTAATATTTTAGTTACCTAAATGGTTATTATTATTATTATTATTATTATTATTATTATTATTATTATTATTATTATTATTATTATTATTATTATTCTTATAAGGTATACCCTAGTTCTCCTAGTGATCGGATAGTAATCGGACGAACTTTGGAAACCGGAGAACGAAACCCTATATCGGTCCGATTCCAGCTTAGTGATAGGAGCCTAGAAACCCTAGATCCGGCTTTCCTTCGATTTCATAATAAATAAATTTTATAAAGTAAATGAATTTGAATTATTGTTCTAAAGTACATTTTAAACCTTTGAAGTTTTAAATCCGGAATTTTTCAATTCCAGGCTTCCCGAGCTCAATTACGGAAAAGCGTGCCCCGGACCACGAATTCAGAAAAATGTTCCGGAATATTCATTAGAACCGTAATTTTATAAGGATTCCAAAAATATCAATTTTATAATTTTTCGAGCTATAAAAATTACAGTTATAGCTTTTCTCGTGTTTTCGTTACAACCGGTAAAGTAGTATGTCTTGTCTACTATTACAAGTACAACCTACACTACACACTACCATACCCTATTCTTACATCCTTACAACTACTCATTACAATTTTCTTTTCCAAGAAATTTTGTTTCCTAATTAATTAACACAAATATTACATTTTATTACACAAAATACAATTTTCAAAATTCAACACACACACACACAAACCCCCCCCCCCCCCCATCGGCGCCCACTTCCCCTTTCCCCCTCTCAATTGTTCTATTTTTGTTATTTTTAATCAATTAAAAACCCTAATCTATTCATATATAAGCTTCTTTTCTCTCTCTCCCTTCATTTTCACTCTTCTAAAATTGTTCAAAGTAGAAAACCCTCTCTTCTTCCTCCATTTGTGCCGTGACTCTCTCTCTCTCACACTCTCACACACAAGCTCAAATCCTCTTCATTTCTACTTCTAATCTCCATTGGTATGTTGATTTCAAGCTTTGTTAGTCCTAAATCTTGTAATGGCAAGACCATTCTTGTGTGTTTTCCAATTTTAATCCCAATGAGCATGTGCAAGGGACATGAAAACACTAATACAAGAATCTCAAGCCATCACAAGAAGTGGATCTAGTGTTTAAAGGAGTTTTTGTTGAAATATCATCATGTTCATGCATGTAAAGTAGGAATCTTGCATAGATCTTTATGTTCATGCCATGAAACTCATGATTCATGCATTATTTTTAGTAGATCTAGTGTTTAGATATTCACATCTTCATCTACCTCCATATTCATGTGTTTATTTTGATTTTCATGCATTGATGCTTATGAAAGTGTAGCCTTGCCTATGTATAGATATGTTAAATGATAGATCTACATGTATAGAAGACTAGAAACTTGAAAAAGAAATTATTTTGTTAGAAAAGCTTAGTTGAGAATTCGGATGACTTTGAAACCCTATTTTAAAAGCCACCAAAACCACTTCAAAACTTATATTTTTCATGAAAAATGAAGGGTATGTGTAATAGGTATATTGAAGGAATGATTTTCACAAGCTTAGATGAGTTTAGGCATGATAAAAATGTAAAAACAAGGAGTAAAGTTAGAATGAAGAATATTGAAATATGAATGTGTAGTCAAATTCGTAATTTAGGTTCATGCCTACAAGAACACTTAGAATTTAAGTCTAAATTGGATGTTTTATAAGCTAAATGAAGTCCTTAGATAATATATATATTGGAGCCTCAATTTTTGATGTATTAAACAAGTTTTCTCATAAGGAAATTGCAAGAAAAGGAAAATCTCAAAATTCGGATTTTTCTAAGTGGCCCATTCAAACACATATTTATTCAATGAAAAATGTGGATTTGTATGCATGAATGAAGGTCATGATTAGTATGGATGTTGGGAACTCATTTCTATTTAGATAACAAGTAAATTTCAAGAACAAAATCATAAAAACCCTAGGAAATGTAAACTTGGAAGGAATGGCTTCTTATAAGTAATCATCATGGAATTTCTTGATAATTAGGAGTTCATGTGAGTTCATCATCAAAGATCATCAAAACCATGCATATATTGAGCTCATTACATGGTATTCATATTAGGAACCCATTCATATATCATCTATGCATGAATCATCAACTAGGAACATTTTTATCAAAAGCGAATAATTTTTCGGAATCGAGAAAATGACAGAACAGAACTGATCCCACTGTTCCGTGGCCTTACTATTTTCAAAACTTGGAAATAATACTAGAAATAGATAGATCTTTCGAAGTAGATAGAGATCGATATAAAATTTGCGAAATTCCGAGTTAAAATGACCGAGTTATGGCCGTTTTAAGTTGGAACTTCCGCAAATAGCGAGAATTCCGATTTTGTGAAGTATAGATACATAGTTTGAATTAGTTTAGTGATGAGATTCTATTAGGCTATTTTTATTTGGTAGGTGAACCCGAGTACGACAATACCGTATCACCGACCATCGTCACTAAGAGACCGGCGTACCATGGCCGAGTGAGTTCCCTTCCGATTTCAATTATTGCTTGTGATTGTAATGATAGTCGCACTAGTTGTTAGGTGAAGAAAAAGGAAATTATGTATGATGGGGTTATATGGGATTATATTGTCTGTTGTTGATGTGTGAAATGAACCTTAAGAATATCGAAACCGGGTGTTAAGCTATGATTGATTGTCTAGTGTGTTATACTGAATGTCTGCGAATAATTGTTGGCCACCTGAAAGAATGAATTAATGAATATTTGACTCAATTGTAATTGGATTCATTCATAACACGATGGGGATGGAGCATTAGCATTGGTTGGTTTTTCGTGATCCATAAAACGAATACTTGTTGGTTAATCGTGATCCATAAAACGAATACTTGTTGGTTAATCGTGATCCATAAAACGAATATTGTCAGTTGACCGTGAGCTTAAACGGCGTCGTACCGCAGGATTCGTAAATCTGCTAACCCGGGATGGAGGGCGCAAGTCCATCCACATATGATTTCCGGCTGGTCATATGTTTGTTAAACTCACTTGTTGATGCATTTCACTTGGTTGCTTAATTACTGGTTGAATGTGTTGTGTTAATTGTAATTCGGAAGTTCCACTCACTAAGCTAGTGTAGCTTATACCCCTATAGTTTCCTGTTGCAGTATGAGTACCTTTGGCTTTCTCCGAGGACCGTGGACACCAGGTACGGCTCTTAGATATTAAGGAGCTTTTGATGAGGCCGGGGCCTAAAGATTAGAAATGGACTCTAATTCCGTTTTCCGAACGGTATAAGGGCAATGTAAGGAAATGTGTGGATTGAGAATTGGTAACTGGTGTTATCGGGGGTATGCCCCCTAGATCATGTAATAGAATAATTCTCTGTATGACGATTATGATTTACATTCTTGCTGCTGTGTATATCTCTTTAAGCTACTACGAAGCAAAGTATGATCTATAAATGTTGAGAGCGAGCCTTACACTCGATGTTTAAGCTCATGGGGAGACTAGGTTGTCTTACTTGAGATTAAATGTTGAGTGTGGCGGACTGTCACGTGTAGGGCACACTTTGGGGCGTGACAATATCAACATATTACTCTTCAAAGACAAAGTCCTTAACTCTTTCTCCCCCCATAAACTCAATATCCTCAAAGAACTAAGTATTCATTATCTTGAAAATTGACTAGTTGTGGATCATAAAACTTGTAACCCTGGACCTTTAGAATATCTAATAAAATAACAACTCTAGTTTCTTTCGTTAAGCCTAATAAGCCTTGCCTCAACTGGACATGCCCAAATATTTAAGTGATTGAAATAAGCTTCTTAATCTGTTCAAAAGCTCACAAGGGGTCGTATTAGTTGCTTTATTGGAACTCTATT